>JAVJIX010000105.1:512500-585000 GCA_036785185.1 Paratrypauchen microcephalus | reverse complement strand
CGTGTTTTCAGCAAAAAAAAGTCACTCGCACACCAGTACTGGAGTTGAGCGATCAGCTGTGAGGCCGATCGCTCACAGCTGATCGGCATGTTCCCCGAATGTTTACGCGGCATTTCCAAGAGAATAAGAATCCTTAAGATTCAAGATTCAAGATTCAAGATTCAAGATTGTTTATTTGTCATATGCAGAATCAACACAAGGTCAACAATGCAATGAAATGCTTAGGATCAGAAGAACCGTTGACTCGCTAAGATAGTCAAGAAGTACTAATAACATACAATAATAGTACATGGTAAAAAAGTGTTGTAAAGTGCAGGGGAAGAGGTAAACAATATAATAAACAATATAATAAAATATGTAATAAAAAAACAAAACAAGGTACAATGTACAAGGTGCAGGTAGGATTAAATCAAGATCAAATAAGGTGTAAGTATTTCACAGATTGCACATAATATGGTGTGGTGTAGGTGTTGCATGTGGATTTCGTATTGCACATAGTGTGGTATAAATATTGCACATAGGTTATTGCACTGATTATTGCACATGTAACAGTAATTTACAGTGAGGTAGTGACAAACATGATACATTCATACAGAGCAGCAGCAGTAAACATAATTATGCATAATGAAAAGTAGTTTAGTGCAGTATTATTGAGAGTTCAGTATTATTTAGAGTATTACCCAGAGTTCAGTAGTCTGACAGCTTGGGGGTAATATCTGTCTTTGAGTGTTTTTGTGCGTGCTGGCAGGCTCCTGTATCGTCTACCAGAGGGTAGCAGACAGAAGAGTCCTTGTGCCGGATGAGTATGGTCCTTAGTGATGCTGCGTGCTTTACGCAGACCCCTGCTGTGGTAAATGTCCTGGATGGAGGGGAGACTGCTGCCAGTGATGTCCTCTGCCGCTCGCACCACCCTCTGTAGTGCTTTGCGGCTCTGAGCGGTGCAGTTCCCATACCACACTGTGATGCAGCCCGTCAGCAGGCTCTCCATGGTGCACCTGTAGAAGTTTGTGAGGATGCTGGTGTTCATACCAAACTTCCTCAACTTCCTCAGGAAGTAGAGTCTTTGTCGGGCTTTCTTAACCACAGTGTCTGTATGTAGTGTCCAGGACAGATCCTCAGTGATCTGTACCCCAAGGAACTTAAAACTGCTGACCTGCTCCACCTCAGCGTTGTTGATGGAGATGGGGGGATGCTGGTCTACACGCTGTCTCCTGAAGTCCACCATCATTTCCTTAGTTTTGCTGACGTTCAGAGAGAGGTTATTTTCCTGACACCAGCTGGTCAGTGATTTCACCTCGTCTCTTAACTTGCTACGTAAGAAGGAACTCTCGTCTCGGGACATGGGATAAATTCGGGATATGTCCTTTTCTCCGGAGCTCCGGATTATTAAAGACCGTGACACGTGCATACATGGATACGAGTGACCGCGTTTTTATGGGTGAGTCATATCAGATTATTTCTGCATCTATTTCGGCAGTAAACCAGAACTAAACCAGAACTAAACCAGGACTAAACCAGGACTAAACCAGGACTAAACCAGGACTAAACCAGGACTAAACCAGGACTAAACCAAGACTAAACCAGGACTAAACCAAGACTAAACCAAGACTAAACCAGCACTAAACCAGGTCTAAACCAGAACTAAACCAGGACTAAACCAGGACTAAACCAGGACTAAACCAAGACTAAACCAGGACTAAACCAGGACTAAACCAGGACTAAACCAGGACTAAACCAAGACTAAACCAGGACTAAACCAAGACTAAACCAGGTCTAAACCAGAACTAAACCAGGTCTAAACCAGAACTAAACCAGGACTAAACCAGGACTAAACCAGGACTAAACCAAGACTAAACCAAGACTAAACCAGGTCTAAACCAGAACTAAACCAGGACTAAACCAGGACTAAACCAGGACTAAACCAGGTCTAAACCAGAACTAAACCAGGACTAAACCAGGACTAAACCAGGACTAAACCAAGACTAAACCAAGACTAAACCAGGACTAAACCAAGACTAAACCAAGACTAAACCAGGACTAAACCAGGACTAAACCAGGACTAAACCAAGACTAAACCAGGTCTAAACCAGAACTAAACCAGGACTAGACCAGGACTAAACCAGGACCTAGCCAGGACTAAACCAGAACTGAACCAGGACTAAACCAAGACTAAACCAGGTCTAAACTGGGTCTAAACCAGGATTCAACTGGGACTAAACCAGGATTAAACCAAGACTAAACCAGGTCTAAACCAGGTCTAAACCAGGACTAAACCAGGACTAAACCAAGACTAAACCAGGACTAAACCAAGACTAAACCAGGTCTAAACCAAGACTAAACCAGGACTAAACCAAGACTAAACCAAGACTAAACCAGGACTAAACCAGGACTAAACCAGGACTAAACCAAGACTAAACCAGGTCTAAACCAGAACTAAACCAGGACTAAACCAGGACTAAACCAGGACTAAACCAGGACTAAACCAAGACTAAACCAGGACTAAACCAGGACTAAACCAAGACTAAACCAGGACTAAACCAAGACTAAACCAGGACTAAACCAAGACTAAACCAGGTCTAAACCAGAACTAAACCAGGTCTAAACCAGAACTAAACCAGGACTAAACCAGGACTAAACCAGGACTAAACCAGGACTAAACCAAGACTAAACCAAGACTAAACCAGGTCTAAACCAGAACTAAACCAGGACTAAACCAGGACTAAACCAGGACTAAACCAGGTCTAAACCAGAACTAAACCAGGACTAAACCAGGACTAAACCAGGACTAAACCAAGACTAAACCAAGACTAAACCAAGACTAAACCAGGACTAAACCAAGACTAAACCAAGACTAAACCAGGACTAAACCAGGACTAAACCAGGACTAAACCAAGACTAAACCAGGTCTAAACCAGAACTAAACCAGGACTAGACCAGGACTAAACCAGGACCTAGCCAGGACTAAACCAGAACTGAACCAGGACTAAACCAAGACTAAACCAGGTCTAAACTGGGTCTAAACCAGGATTCAACTGGGACTAAACCAGGATTAAACCAAGACTAAACCAGGTCTAAACCAGGTCTAAACCAGGACTAAACCAGGACTAAACCAAGACTAAACCAGGACTAAACCAAGACTAAACCAGGTCTAAACCAAGACTAAACCAGGACTAAACCAAGACTAAACCAAGACTAAACCAGGACTAAACCAGGACTAAACCAGGACTAAACCAAGACTAAACCAGGTCTAAACCAGAACTAAACCAGGACTAAACCAGGACCTAGCCAGGACTAAACCAGAACTAAACCAGGACTAAACCAAGACTAAACCAGGTCTAAACTGGGTCTAAACCAGGATTCAACTGGGACTAAACCAGGATTAAACCAAGACTAAACCAGGTCTAAACCAGGACTAAACCAGGACTAAACCAAGACTAAACCAGGACTAAACCAAGACTAAACCAGGTCTAAACCAGAACTAAACCAGGACTAAACCAGGACTAAACCAGGACTAAACCAAGACTAAACCAAGACTAAACCAGGACTAAACCAGGACTAAACCAAGACTAAACCAAGACTAAACCAGGACTAAACCAGGACTAAACCAGGACTAAACCAGAACTAAACCAGGACTAGACCAGGACTAAACCAGGACCTAGCCAGGACTAAACCAGAACTGAACCAGGACTAAACCAAGACTAAACCAAGACTAAACCAGGTCTAAACCAGGACTAAACCAGGTCTAAACCAGGACTAATCCAGGACTTAACCAAAACTAAACCAGGTCTAAACCAAGACTAAACCAGGACTAAGCCAAGACTAAACCAGATCTAAACTGGGTCTAAACCAGCACTAAACCAGGACTAAACCAGGCCCAAGACCCCCCCCCCCGCTCCTCAGAAATCTCACTCTTAGCAATCTTCAAAACTTGAGAGCCCTGTGGTAGTAGTAGTAGTGATGGTAGTAGTATTAGTAGTAGTAGTAGTAGTAGTGATAGTAGTAGTAGTGATGGTAGTAGTAGTGATGGTAGTAGTATTAGTAGTAGTAGTAGTAGTGGTAGTGGTGGTAATGATAGTAATAGTGTTAAATAAATGTTAAATTAATGTTAAAAACATTTTTTTTTGATGACCAACATCTCTGACAAGCTTCTACAGTCGCCTCAAAAAGTTTTTAGACTCCCTTTTAATGTCTTATTTATTTACTGTATGTATTTATTTATGTAGTTATTAATCATAGTGCAGCCCCAAACTAGAGTCTATCTCAAAACTTAAAAGACAGACTGGTTAAAGGGATAGTGCGTTTTTTTATGTTAATCTGTATGGGTTTCCTTGTAAAAGTTCCGTGTGTTGACACCGGTTTACCTCTGACAGTCTCAGCTGGTCCGGTAACTTCCCTGGAACATGAAATAAAGCTTGTTTTTCTTCTCAAAACAAACATTTGTCCGAAAGGACGGAACTTTTAGAAGGAAACCCACACAGATTAACATAAAAAAAACGCACTATCCCTTTAACTCAGTGTCCACTATAAAGGACACAGATGAATGGGTTGGGTCTATTATTATTATTATTATTATTATTATTATTATTATTATTATTATTATTAATAATAATAATAATAATAATAATAATAATAATAATAATAATAATATTATTATTATTATTAGCCTGTTCAGTTGTAAGTGGTAATGTTTACAAGTGGACAACTGTTATTTATATATATATATATATATATATATATATATATATATATATATATATATCACTTTTTGGACAAATATTGTTTTGAGAAGAAAAACAAGCTTTATTAACTGTCCCCGCTAACTTGCCGGACCTTTGGTCAGCTCCAGAACCGGGGCAGAACTCTGCTCAGAGGACTAAAGGACAGGATCTAAACCAGGTCTAAACCAGGACTAAACCAGGACTAAACCAGGTCTAAACCAGGTCTTAGCACCACTAAAATCCTCCATTTACACGAGTAAAACCTTTGCAGTTTGTGGCAGAGGTTGAATGTTCCGAAATGTTCCGTAAGAGTAGCTTTAATGTCGGTTTGGCTTTTGTCAGTGACTTTGTGGAGTTTTTGTGGAGTTTTTGTGGAGTTTTTGTTCAATTTTTCGCGGTTTCTTATTTTAGATTTCCCGCTGCCAAACCCGGATGTGACGTGCTGTACGTCGCTTCTGATTGGCTCTCTGTCCTCTTCCAGTTAAATCCCCCACAGCCTCAATATTGTGTTAAAACTCCCGATAAAAGCGTCTTTTCGTTCTGACGTTTGAGGACGAAGCGCCTGGACACGGATCTGTTCATGTCGCCGTAAAATAAAGTCATTTTTAGTTGTATTTTATTCGTTTTTGAGCCGTTTTCCTCCGCACTTTCGTCCCCCCCGCAGTAAACGTGCGCTCTGATTGGCTGCGTCCCTCGGGCTCCGCAGTAAACGTGCGCTCTGATTGGCTGCGTCCCTCGGGCTCCGCAGTAAACGTGCGCTCTGATTGGCTGCGTCCCTCGGGCTCCGCGTTCAGCGCCAACACTTGAATAAAAGGCAGTTGGAGCCGCGGCGCTTCAGTCTGTCCCGCTCCTCCGCTCTGTCCGCTCCTTTAGCGACACTTTAGCGCACAACCCGCTTTTTTACACTTTTAATTCTTTTATTTATTGTTCCGTAGCGTTTTAAGTGAACCGTAAAGATGCTGACTGCGCGCTCTCCTCTGTCCGTGAAGAATGAAACCTCCGTGAGCAGCAAAATGAGCGCTTTGAGTGTGGACAAAGAGAACACGGTAAGACCCGGGACAAAAGTGTCCAAATGTCTCCGTGTTTGACTCATAAATGTGTCCAAATGTCTCCGTGTTTGACTCATAAATGTGTCCAAATGTCTCCGTGTTTGACTCATAAATGTGTCCAAATGTCTCCGTGTTTGACTCATAAATGTGCTGTTGAATCTCGCAGCCTCCCAGCCTGAACAACACCCGCATCTTGGCTTCGAAAACGGCGCGGAAGATCTTCTCTGAGTCCACGGTAAGAGGTCCAAAAGCGGCTTAAACCAGGCCCGAGTGCGCCATCTGTGCGCCAGAGCCGCACTTTGGGAGGAAAAGTGTTTGATTTGCGCTAAAAGGCGGAGTTTGTGCAAATGTGGCGCCCAAAGTGAAGCGTTTGTGGCGCCAACAGCTGATCACCAGAGGAAAGTTCCTGAAGAGCTTTAAGAGCCACAGTCTGGTTTATCCGCAGAGACATTCACGATCATCACATTTAAGAGTTTTCCAACAAAAAAGAGCTTTTGTTTCACTTTGGACTTTTAGCCACAAACAGCTGCACTTTTTCCGTGTTCAAAAACACCAGAATCCAGTTGAGATTTGCACATTTGGATGATCCTCAGTCCAGTTTGTGTTCACAAAGTAGAAGGTGCACGTGTCCCTCAGATGGGACGTGTCCTAGGACCAGTTTGACATTGAAGTGTCCCCGTCTCAGTGGGACGTCCCGGGGAGACTCTCCTAAATGTTGGTTTGTTTTGTTCCAGCAGAAGTGTTCTCCTCAGGAGGAGCCTCTGCTGAAGGAGAACCCACGACGCTTCGTCATCTTCCCCATTCAGTACCACGACATCTGGACCATGTACAAGAAGGCCGAGGCCTCCTTCTGGACCGCAGAGGAGGTACTGATACTGCTACTGCGTACTGCATACTGCTACTGCTACTGCATGCTACTGCTACTGCGTACTGCATACTGCTACTGCATACTACTACTGCATACTGCTACTGCTACTGCATACTGCTACTGCATACTGCTACTGCTACTGCATACTGCTACTGCTACTGCATACTACTGCTACTGCATACTGCTACTACTGCGTACTGCTACTGCATACTGCTACTACTGCATACTGCTACTGCATACTGCTACTGCATACTACTGCTACTGCATACTGCTACTACTGCATACTGCTACTACTGCATACTGCTACTACTGCATACTGCTACTACTGCATACTGCTACTACTGCATACTGCTACTACTGCATACTGCTACTACTGCATACTGCTACTACTGCATACTGCTGCTACTGCATACTGCTGCTACTGCATACTGCTACTACTGCATACTGCTACTACTGCGTACTGCATACTGCTACTGCATACTGCTACTACTGCATACTGCTACTGCATACTACTCCTTTCAGTGCTCCATGTCCTCCTGCATGGTTCTGGTGTTGAGTTGTGGTTCTGGTGTGTGGTTCTGGTGTGTGGTTCTGGTGTTGAGTTGTGGTTCTGGTGTGTGGTTCTGGTGTGTGGTTCTGGTGTGTGGTTCTGGTGTTGAGTTGTGGTTCTGGTGTGTGGTTCTGGTGTGTGGTTCTGGTGCTGAGTTGTGGTTCTGGTGTGTGGTTCTGGTGTTGAGTTGTGGTTCTGGTGTTGAGTTGTGGTTCTGGTGTGTGGTTCTGGTGTGTGGTTCTGGTGTTGAGTTGTGGTTCTGGTGTGTGGTTCTGTTGTGTGGTTCTGGTGTTGAGTTGTGGTTCTGGTGTGTGGTTCTGGTGTGTGGTTCTGGTGTTGAGTTGTGGTTCTGGTGTGTGGTTCTGTTGTGTGGTTCTGGTGTTGAGTTGTGGTTCTGGTGTGTGGTTCTGGTGTGTAGTTGTGGTTCTGGTGTGTGGTTCTGGTGTTGAGTTGTGGTTCTGGTGTGTGGTTCTGGTGTTGAGTTGTGGTTCTGGTGTGTGGTTCTGGTGTTGAGTTGTGGTTCTGGTGTGTGGTTCTGGTGTGTGGTTCTGGTGTTGAGTTGTGGTTCTGGTGTGTGGTTCTGGTGTTGAGTTGTGGTTCTGGTGTGTGGTTCTGGTGTGTGGTTCTGGTGTTGAGTTGTGGTTCTGGTGTTGAGTTGTGGTTCTGGTGTGTGGTTCTGGTGTTGAGTTGTGGTTCTGGTGTGTGGTTCTGGTGTTGAGTTGTGGTTCTGGTGTTGAGTTGTGGTTCTGGTGTGTGGTTCTGGTGTTGAGTTGTGGTTCTGGTGTGTGGTTCTGGTGTTGAGTTGTGGTTCTGGTGTTGAGTTGTGGTTCTGGTGTTGAGTTGTGGTTCTGGTGTGTGGTTCTGGTGTTGAGTTGTGGTTCTGGGGTGTTTCAGGTGGACCTGTCCAAAGACCTGCAGCACTGGGAGTGTCTGAAGGACGACGAGAGGTTCTTCATTTCTCACGTTTTGGCCTTTTTCGCCGCCAGCGACGGAATCGTCAACGAGAACCTGGTCAGAGCCCCGAGTACTACTATGTACTACTAGTACTACTATGTACTACTACTACTACTACACATATCTACTGTCAGAGCTGATGGGGTCTGGTCCAGGTCCTGGTCCGGTCCCGGTCTGGTCCAGGTCCTGGTCCGGTCCCGGTCTGGTCCAGGTCCTGGTCCAGTCCCGGTCTGGTCCAGTCTGTGTGACCGTCCCTTGTGTCCAGGTGGAGCGCTTCATGCAGGAGGTGCAGGTGACGGAGGCGCGCTGTTTCTACGGGTTCCAGATCGCCATGGAGAACATCCACTCGGAGATGTACAGTCTGCTCATCGACACCTACATCAAGGACTCTCAGGAGAGGTGAGTCTGTCCCCGAGTGTCTCTGTGTGTCCCCATCGTCCTCAAGTGTCCTCAAGTGTCCTCAAGTGTCCCGTGTGTGTGCAGAGAGTACCTGTTCAACGCCATCGAGACTCTGCCCTGCGTCAAGAAGAAGGCCGACTGGGCTCTGAACTGGATCGGCAACAAGAGCGCCACCTACGGTAGGTCCTGGACCTGCACCTGAGGACGCGGCGTCCCCGAGGACGCGGCGTCCCCGAGGACGCGGCGTCCCCGAGGACGCGGCGTCCCCGAGGACGCGGCGTCCCCGAGGACGCCGCGTCCCCGAGGACGCGGCGTCCCCGAGGACGCCGCGTCCCCGAGGACGCGGTGTCCCTGCGTCCTGGAGGATCCGGAGAACTGAGAAACGCCCACAGTTTAGTCCCGGTTTAGTCCTGACTGGGTCCCGGTTTAGTCCTGACTGGGTCCCGGTTTAGTCCTGACTGGGTCCTGGTTTAGTCCCGGTTTAGTCCTGACTGGGTCCTGTTTTAGTCCTGATTGGGTCCTGGTTTAGTCCCGGTTTGGTCCTGATTGGGTCCCGGTTTGGTCCCGGTTTAGTCCTGACTGGGTCCTGGTTTAGTCCCTGTTTAGTCCTGACTGGGTCCTGGTTTAGTCCCTGTTTAGTCCTGACTGGGTCCTGGTTTAGTCCCGGTTTAGTCCTGACTGGGTCCTGGTTTAGTCCCGGTTTAGTCCTGACTGGGTCCTGGTTTAGTCCTGGTTTAGTCCTGACTGGGTCCTGGTTTAGTCCTGACTGGGTCCTGGTTTAGTCCCGGTTTAGTCCTGACTGGGTCCTGGTTTAGTCCCGGTTTAGTCCTGACTGGGTCCTGGTTTAGTCCTGACTGGGTCCTGGTTTAGTCCTGATTGGGTCCTGGTTTAGTCCCGGTTTAGTCCTGACTGGGTCCTGGTTTAGTCCCGGTTTAGTCCTGACTGGGTCCTGGTTTAGTCCCGGTTTAGTCCTGATTGGGTCCTGGTTTAGTCCCGGTTTAGTCCTGACTGGGTCCTGGTTTAGTCCCGGTTTAGTCCTGACTGGGTCCTGGTTTAGTCCTGGTTTAGTCCTGATTGGGTCCTGGTTTAGTCCTGACTGGGTCCTGGTTTAGTCCTGATTGGGTCCTGGTTTAGTCCCGGTTTAGTCCTGACTGGGTCCTGGTTTAGTCCCGGTTTAGTCCTGACTGGGTCCTGGTTTAGTCCCGGTTTAGTCCTGATTGGGTCCTGGTTTAGTCCCGGTTTAGTCCTGACTGGGTCCTGGTTTAGTCCCGGTTTAGTCCTGACTGGGTCCTGGTTTAGTCCCGGTTTAGTCCTGACTGGGTCCTGGTTTAGTCCCGGTTTAGTCCTGATTGGGTCCTGGTTTAGTCCTGACTGGGTCCTGGTTTAGTCCTGACTGGGTCCTGGTTTAGTCCTGACTGGGTCCTGGTTTAGTCCCGGTTTAGTCCTGATTGGGTCCTGGTTTAGTCCCTGTTTAGTCCTGACTGGGTCCTGGTTTAGTCCCGGTTTAGTCCTGATTGGGTCCTGGTTTAGTCCCGGTTTAGTCCTGATTGGGTCCTGGTTTAGTCCCGGTTTAGTCCTGACTGGGTCCTGGTTTAGTCCTGGTTTAGTCCTGACTGGGTCCTGGTTTAGTCCTGACTGGGTCCTGGTTTAGTCCTGATTGGGTCCTGGTTTAGTCCTGACTGGGTCCTGGTTTAGTCCTGACTGGGTCCTGGTTTAGTCCCGGTTTAGTCCTGACTGGGTCCTGGTTTAGTCCCGGTTTAGTCCTGATTGGGTCCTGGTTTAGTCCTGACTGGGTCCTGGTTTAGTCTCGGTTTAGTCCTGACTGGGTCCTGGTTTAGTCCTGACTGGGTCCTGGTTTAGTCCTGACTGGGTCCTGGTTTAGTCCCTGTTTAGTCCTGACTGGGTCCTGGTTTAGTCCCGGTTTAGTCCTGACTGGGTCCTGGTTTAGTCCCGGTTTAGTCCTGACTGGGTCCTGGTTTAGTCCCGGTTTAGTCCTGACTGGGTCCTGGTTTAGTCCCTGTTTAGTCCTGACTGGGTCCTGGTTTAGTCCCGGTTTAGTCCTGATTGGGTCCTGGTTTAGTCCTGACTGGGTCCTGGTTTAGTCCCTGTTTAGTCCTGACTGGGTCCTGGTTTAGTCCCGGTTTAGTCCTGACTGGGTCCTGGTTTAGTCCCGGTTTAGTCCTGACTGGGTCCTGGTTTAGTCCCGGTTTAGTCCTGATTGGGTCCTGGTTTAGTCTCGGTTTAGTCCTGACTGGGTCCTGGTTTAGTCCTGACTGGGTCCTGGTTTAGTCCTGACTGGGTCCTGGTTTAGTCCTGACTGGGTCCTGGTTTAGTCCCTGTTTAGTCCTGACTGGGTCCTGGTTTAGTCCCTGTTTAGTCCTGACTGGGTCCTGGTTTAGTCCCGGTTTAGTCCTGACTGGGTCCCGGTTTAGTCCTGATTGGGTCCTGGTTTAGTCCCGGTTTAGTCCTGATTGGGTCCCGGTTTAGTCCTGACTGGGTCCTGGTTTAGTCCTGACTGGGTCCTGGTTTAGTCCTGGTTTAGTCCTGACTGGGTCCTGGTTTAGTCCTGACTGGGTCCTGGTTTAGTCCCGGTTTGGTCCTGACTGGGTCCCGGTTTGGTCCTGGTTTAGTCCCGGTTTGGTCCTGATTGGGTCCTGGTTTAGTCCCGGTTTGGTCCTGATTGGGTCCTGGTTTAGTCCTGACTGGGTCCTGGTTTAGTCCTGATTGGGTCCTGGTTTAGTCCTGGTTTAGTCCTGACTGGGTCCTGGTTTAGTCCCGGTTTAGTCCTGATTGGGTCCTGGTTTAGTCCTGACTGGGTCCTGGTTTAGTCCCGGTTTAGTCCTGATTGGGTCCTGGTTTAGTCCTGACTGGGTCCTGGTTTAGTCCCGGTTTGGTCCTGACTGGGTCCTGGTTTAGTCCCGGTTTGGTCCTGACTGGGTCCTGTCTCGGTTCAGGGGAGCGTGTGGTGGCCTTCGCTGCGGTCGAGGGGATCTTCTTCTCTGGATCCTTCGCCGCCATTTTCTGGCTGAAGAAACGAGGCCTGATGCCCGGACTGACCTTCTCCAACGAACTCATCAGCAGAGACGAGGTACTTTGGCTCGGGTACTTCTACTGCATTCGTGTACTGTAATACTGCAGTATAACGGTGGGTTCTGATTGGTCGCTTCTGTGTCCAGGGCCTTCACTGTGACTTCGCCTGCCTCATGTTCAAACACCTGGAGAAGAAGCCCGGCTCCTCCACCGTGGAACGCATCATCAGGGACGCCGTCGCCATCGAGCAGGTAAAACTCCTCCACACACCAGAGTACGGCTCCGAAACTCTGGTCTCCTGTGGAACCAGCTCACACTCAGGACCTTCTCTGAACATCTAAACTCTGGTCTCCTGTGGAACCAGCTCAGACTCAGGACCTTCTCTGAACATCTAAACTCTGGTCTCCTGTGGAACCAGCTCAGACTCAGGACCTTCTCTGAACATCTAAACTCTGGTCTCCTGTGGAACCAGCTCAGACTCAGGACCTTCTCTGAACATCTAAACTCTGGTCTCCTGTGGAACCAGCTCAGACTCAGGACCTTCTCTGAACATCTAAACTCTGGTCTCCTGTGGAACCAGCTCAGACTCAGGACCTTCTCTGAACATCTAAACTCTGGTCTCCTGTGGAACCAGCTCAGACTCAGGACCTTCTCTGAACATCTAAACTCTGGTCTCCTGTGGAACCAGCTCAGACTCAGGACCTTCTCTGAACATCTAAACTCTGGTCTCCTGTGGAACCAGCTCACACTCAGGACCTTCTCTGAACATCTAAACTCTGGTCTCCTGTGGAACCAGCTCAGACTCAGGACCTTCTCTGAACATCTAAACTCTGGTCTCCTGTGGAACCAGCTCACACTCAGGACCTTCTCTGAACATCTAAACTCTGTTGTAATTCCCAGGAGTTCCTGACGGAGGCGCTGCCCGTGAAGCTGATCGGGATGAACTGTGACCTCATGAAGCAGTACATCGAGTTTGTGGCCGACCGACTTCTGCTCGAGCTCGGCTTCAGCAAGGTACTGCCCCCGCAGGAGGGTCTGGGGTACTGCAGGGACAGCAGTAGGACCTGTACTTGCAGTAGTAGTACTTGCAGTAGTAGTACTTGCAGTAGTAGTAGTAGTACTTGCAGTAGTAGTATTTGTAGTAGTAGTATTTGCAGTAGTAGTATTTGCAGTACAGTCGGTGGGTGCGATGATGAGCTGCGCAGGGGTACGGACCTCAGCTGATGATGGGAGCTGAGTCTGTGGGTCAGACGTCACTGACCCACAGACGACAAGTCGCACCACTGAGCACCAGCAGGGGGCGCCGAGTACTACTGCGTGTACTGCACTACTGCGTGTACTGCACTACTGCGTGTACTGCACTACTGCGTGTACTGCACTACTGCGTGTACTGCACTACTGCGTGTACTGCACTACTGCGTGTACGGCACTACTGCGTGTACGGCACTACTGCGTGTACGGCACTACTGCGTGTACTGCAGGATTTGTACAGTAGTCGTGTGTCAGTTCTCAGTGCAGTTCGGAGTGTGGTTTTAAGGGCTCTTGCTCAGTCCTGAGTGCACTCCGTGGACCACATGGGCGTCGGTGAAATGCGACGGGTCTCGCAAGCAGTGTTCCCTCTAAGGTGTGCGCGTGCGCAATCGCGCACTCCCCAGACGTTCAGTGCGCACATCAAATCCTTTTCAGCGCATAAAATAAAATCTAACTTGAACTCAGCGCTGGATCACACGGAATCCAGTCTGATAGATTCAGTTTGCACATGTGAATGTGCACATGCGTTAGGGACAAGCCAACTACAAACAGATTCATTTCGATCGCATTTCGCTCACTTCCTTCAGTAAGACCATAGTTGTCGTGCGCATCGCCGTGGGTCAGAGCGGCGGGTCCGCACCAGCCGACGGGAAGCCGCCCGCACACACTCCACGTAGGGAAGAACAGAAGAGGAGACAGGTAGAGCCATAATGTAATCCTCGGCTGTTTTCTTTGTTTCTGTCCAAGCCATAGGTTTTTGTGAGCAAAAAGACGGGACTTTCTGTGTGAAGTGTGAATCCTCTCCCCAGAGCGTTAAACCACAGAGCTCTGTCACTCTCACAGAATTACTTAAACTGGGTAATGATTAAAAAGCAAGATATAAACTGATAAAAATGTATACTTATTTTGGAGATCATTATTTTGAGAAAGACCCATCTTATAGTGTCCTAGGTTTATACACAGGTACATACACTGTGTATATACACAGGTTATTTTTCAAAATATTGTAATGTTCAATGTTTCACTGACCACAGCAGGACCCTCACACTGACATACAACATGTACAAAGCTCATGAAAAGATTTTTGAGAAGTGGACCAAAAAATCAGTTATATTAAAAGTAATCTAACAGAAATAACAGCTGTAACTTGCCATGATCTCAGGTGTGATACTGGTGCGGCCACAGTGTGCATGTCGGATGTTGCTCACAGGAGTCCAAGGAACGCTCAGGGAGTTGGTGTGTTTGCTCAGACACATGAAAAATTAGGGGGAACATTGCTCGCAACTACCAGAAGCAGCCGCCGACTCCATTTTGTCCCGTAGAAGCAGAGCGCGGTGCATGCTGGGATATACGACTGTGCTTTTTCACACAGTTGGTCCACGGCCCGATTTCCATGGAAACGACTGCAGTTTTCAGACTGCGTGTTAACTGTGCATGGGACAGAAACGAAATGGGACGGCAGCGCTGGATGTGACGTACACGCCCTTAAAACCACACTCCGAACTGACACACGGCTAGTGGCTCGTAGTACTGTGTGTACTGTGTGTACTGCAGGATCAAGTGTGTTCTGAGCCACAGTACTGTGTAGTGTAAAGTGTGTGTACAGTAACGGGAGGAGGATTTGTGTAGTAAAAGTAGTAGTATTTGTGTAGTAACAGTAGTAGTATTTGTATATTTGTGTAGTAACGGTAGTTGTTTGCAGCTTTACCGCTCGGAGAACCCGTTTGACTTCATGGAGAACATTTCTCTGGAGGGAAAGACCAACTTCTTTGAGAAGAGGGTGGGAGAGTATCAGAGGATGGGCGTCATGTCCGGGACGTCCGACAACACCTTCAGACTGGACGCCGACTTCTGAGACCGGAGCGCTCCTCCTGACCCGCCGCAGCGCTCTAATCAAACACTCCGGAGTGAAAAACCTCAAACACCTCGAACCTTCTGAGACGTTCCTTTTGGACGTTCTGTTAAACTGTGGATTTTCCCGTCGCTGAAACTTTGTGAAAAACCTGAAACCTCAGGGCCGCCGCAGGGACGGGGTCGGCGGTTGTGACGGATCCTGCTGCTGCCGCGTGTGGACCTCCTGTACAGACTCAATGTTTTATGATTTTATTGATTTTATTGTTGTACAGTTTAGTTTTAATAAACGTCACTGCACTTCCCTCAGTCTGTCTCTTTCCCTTTACAAACGTTCAGGACGTTTTTACAGAATTTACATTCATTTACCCACAAGTTCAACATTTGTTGCAGGTTTTTCCTTTTTGGGTCGTGTCTGTTCATTCTTCTGGAGCTCAGTGACGCTCTGCTGCTCTGGAAACCCGTTTTTCCATAAACTTTCCAAAGAAAAGTTTAAGTTTGAAAGTTCAGAGCAAATCAGTTCTGAGGAACCTACGAACTTTTCCTGGAGATCTGAAACTTTAGAGGTTTAAAGTGAATAAAACCTTTGGCCAAATCTTGTTTTGGACTTTAGTTCCTGATGGACATTTGCACATAGATGATTGTCCTCTGACGTCTTCACTTTGTTTTTTTTTCCCTCTAACTTAGAAAAACAATGGAAAATGTCACTGAGCTCCAGGTCTTCTCATGGTCTTGGGTCTTTTGACTCCAGGAGAAACTTCTGCGTTTGACCCACACTTTAGTCTGAGGAGCAGTGACGCGTCTGAACTTCAGCAGGAAAACATCTCAAATACAAAAACTGTCACACAGTTTTCCTCCAAACACAAGATTTAAAGACTGGCCCCCGTGAGGTTCCATCCAGGTCCTGATGTTCCTCCTCAAACACCTGGAGATGTTTGTTTCATTCTCATGTTTGAGGAACTCTTTATTATTCGTCTGTAACATCTCCAAAGCTCCAAACGCTCTGTTCCACCTCGTGATGTCATCAGGTGGTAGTTTAAGTGAACAGCTCCTTTTCCCTTTAGTTCAGGAGAAATCGGCGACTCCTGAACTGAAATCTAACGAGTGTCTCATTGATCCGGTTCTTTACATGTTTATATTTTGACTTTGTTTTTATTTTGTTGTAAAATCCTGTTATGTTTGAGCGACTTTTTGATCCACGGGAGGACGGACTTGGTTTGTCAGGACCGAGTCGGGGCCGGGACTGGAGATTTCTCACTGACAAACGCGTGCTCATAAACTCTGTAGTTTTGGGCCTACAGCAGAACTATAATAATAATAATAATACATTTTATTTGTAATGCACTTTACATTTGACCTCAAATCTCAAAGTGCTACACTTGCAACAATAAAAGAACATTAAAAACATCATAAAACACCGGGCCCGTCACCAAAACACCTGACCCGTCACCTGCTTGTTTCCATGGAGACGTCACTGCTCTGTCTGGAATGTTCCGCAGTGTGACTTTAAACAGCTCGACTTTACGCCACGTCCACACGACAACGCTCCTACATTTTTTTAAAAATGCGGGTTGAAAAAAAATTCACGTCCACACACGTCGGATCAGTAAATATTCCCGTCCAGACGAAAACAGAGCGCTGAGTGAAAACGATGTAATACATACGCCACACCCATATGTGGCGCTGTAAACAGGAAACAGCCAGAGCCACCGGAAACGCAATACAAAGAGCGCATGTGCATAAAGTTCTTTCTCTTCCACAAACAAACACAAGAAGATAATGATGCAGAACACACGCACAAAAACCGACTCTCGTTTGGACCGACGATGAAGTGGAGTTACTTCTACGAGTTACGTTGGATTAAAAACACGTCAGTATCAGAACGGCGACTGGGAGTCCTGCCAAAGCAGATGATGACGACATCGCGACGGCATCGTTTTCCAAAAGCTGCGTTTTGCTCGTCCACACGACAACGCGACCCCCGGCGTTCTCAGATTTCTCCACTCTGGAACCTGGTTTCAAAAAACACCGTTTTCGCCCAAAACGCCGGCGCCGTGCGGACGAAAGGCCAAAACGAATACAAACTTCTCCGTTTCCATCAAAAAACGTTGCGTGGCTCAAAAAGAGCTCAAAAATACCAAGGGGAAAAAAAATGTTCTTTGTAAATGATTCTAGTGAAGGTGTGTGGAGTTTAAAAACACAGTGGAGCACTTCCTGATGACATCACAAGGTGGAGCAGAGGGTTTTCAGTTTGAGAGAAGAACTTGGCCTAAATCTGCAGGGTTAAACATGTGAGTGAATTATGTTGAGAAAATTCATTTTGTCTTGTTAATTATGAGAATCCTCCTGTGGACCCACCACCCGCGGAAGGATTCATGGGGGCTGGTGCATTGTGTTCTGGGCAGCAGAACACTGCTTGGACTGCTGCCCCCGTGACCCAGAAAATGGAAAAGCGGAAGAAAATGAATGAATGAATGAATTATGAGAATTTGTCCGATTTGAAGAAAACACAAAATTTTTCTGTGAGATTGAAACAAAAAAACCTCCAGGTGTTTGTGACGAGGAAACGACTTTAGAACCGAGTGAGTTCTCTGCAGGTTCATCAGGATCTGAGGAAGTTCTGAAATCGGAGTTTGTGCCCGGCGAAAAAGTTTGGTCAAAATTTAAGATAAAAAACATTTAAATCGATCAGAAAACGACTTAAAACGAGTGAAAAATAAAATAAACTCTTCAAATAAACTCCAACAGAAGGAAGCGTCTGGTGAGTTCAGGGGCTGGAGAAAACGGCTCAGAATATTTGAATAATTTAATAATATTTGAATAAAAATGTACAGATTCTAAATTTGAGACAAACTCTTGACGATTGAGCGAATTTGCTTCACTGAATCCAAATCAAATTCAGCGTCGCAGGGGAAACTTTGGTAAACGGATTTGTTTCTTTTAAACATTTATTGCCTAAATTTCAGATTTTCTGACCAGTCGAGTCACGGAAGAAATTTACGTGACGATTTTTAAGATTAAACAAACAATTCAGAAGGAGAAATCTGAAATCAGGATGAAGAACCTGAGAAATCTGCAGTGTGGAGTTAATTGATTAGAAAAAAACATTGATCAGATTTGACTTTTGAGGATCTCGGCCTCATTTTTTTAATTTTATTTCATTTTTTGTACATTATCAAAGCGTAATCACAAACAATATGCCAGTTGTGTACATGAACAAAAACAGAACCAAGAGCAGATCAACCTCAGATTTAGGACATTAAACAACCATCCATATGCACCTAAATCATAAACACACGAGGGACATTCAAAAAGTTCTAAGACAAATGTCATAAATTCAAAATGAGTCAAAATAGTTCAACAAAATGACCCTGAATCGTACGACTGATGACTGAGAAACACATTTGACAAGTTTCAGCATTCTAGTTTTGTTATTCAGAGTTACGTTACATGTTGCACAAAAAACACTTTTCTGACCCTCCAAAATCCGAGCAAACGTTACATTTCTCACAAAACTTCAGTGGAAACCTAAAGAAATGATTGAAGCTTTGCACAATGTTTAAGGATGTTTTTTTTCTTCTTATTTCCAAAGTTCAAGGAACATTTAAAAGGAACAAGATTTCAGTCCAGACGTGAAGTGAAGCGGGAGGCTGTGACCTGGTCGACTAGACGAGCTCCAGAATTCTATCCAGAAGGAATTTTTGGGTGGAAACTTCGCTCGCAGAAGTGTACTGACTTTCAAAAATAAAGTTGTTTTTTAATTTGTCCTAGAACTTTTTGGATGACCCTCACACACACAGGTCTACAGAGTCATCAGAAATTAAGGTTAGACCAGAGACTAAACTGGACTAAACAAAGAACTGGACCAGGTCTAACTTTGGTCTAAACCGGGCCTAAACCCGGTCTAAACTCGGTCTAAACCCGGCCTAAACTCGGTCTAAACTCGGTCTAAACCCGGCCTAAACTCGGCCTAAACCCGGCCTAAACTCGGCCTAAACTCGGTCTAAACCCGGCCTAAACCCGGCCTAAACTCGGTCTAAACCCGGCCTAAACCCGGTCTAAACCCGGCCTAAACTCGGCCTAAACCCGGCCTAAACTCGGCCTAAACTCGGTCTAAACCCGGCCTAAACTCGGCCTAAACTCGGTCTAAACCCGGCCTAAACTCGGTCTAAACCCGGCCTAAACCCGGCCTAAACCCGGCCTAAACTCGGCCTAAACTCGGTCTAAACCTGGCCTAAATTCGGTCTAAACCCGGCCTAAACTCGGTCTAAACCCGGCCTAAACCCGGCCTAAACCCGGCCTAAACTCGGCCTAAACCTGGCCTAAACCCGGCCTAAACCCGGCCTAAACTGGGCCTAAACCCGGCCTAAACCGGGCCTAAACTCGGTCTAAACTCGGTCTAAACCCGGCCTAAACCCGGCCTAAACTCGGCCTAAACTCGGCCTAAACCCGGCCTAAACTCGGCCTAAACTCGGCCTAAACCCGGTCTAAACTCGGTCTAAACTCGGCCTAAACTCGGCCTAAACTCGGTCTAAACTCGGCCTAAACTCGGCCTAAACTCGGTCTAAACCCGGCCTAAACCCGGCCTAAACCCGGCCTAAACTCCGCCTAAACTCGGCCTAAACTCGGCCTAAACTCGGCTCCAGAATTCTATCCAGAAGGAATTTTTGGGTGGAAACTTCGCTCGCAGAAGTGTACTGACTGTCAAAAATAAAGTTGTTTTTTAATTTGTCCTAGAACTTTTTGGATGACCCTCACACACACACACACACACACACACACACACACACACACACACACACACACACACACACACACACACACACACACACACACACACACACACACACACACACACACACACACACACACACACACACACACAGGTCTACAGAGGCATCTCCGTCTCCCCTAGAAAAGTTTGAAATGGACCCCACACATCATCATCATCATCAGTTTCAACTTTTCTAATGAGTTTAATCTTTTCCAAGGGACAAACTGAGCGTCTGTTTCACCCAGTGCAGAAAATCAGGCCTGAGGTTTTTCCTAAATATTGCACTCGTTCTTTTAGCTTGTAAAAAGCACAGATTCATCCTCATCTGTTCACTTTTACAGGGATGAAAGAGTTCTGCTTTTTAGCGGATCTCCGCTTTTTTTTTTTTAGCCGCGTGGTAATTTTTTTTTTTTTTTTTTCCAAATACGTTGGAAATTTTGGGTGTGTATTATATATGTATAATTGTGTTTAGGGTTGCCAACCGTCCGTTGAAAAATGTAATCGTCCCGTATTCAGAAACAAAAGTACATGTCTCGTATTAAACTTGTACATGTGTGCGGGGCCGCGCGAGCTTGTGTGCTCTTCTGGTGCTGCAGACACCGCATGCTCCGAGCTGCGCCACGAGTGCGCTTCTCTCGGCTCCTTATCAGACTTTGATGTCGCAAAATCGCTGTCAGTGCCGTGTTTTGATATCAACTTTCAAATAAAAAAAACACTACAATTGTTTCAAAATGTGTTTTATCGCTATTTATTAAAGTTTTGCCCCCCCCCCCCCCCCGGATTTTTTTTTTTCCCCGGGGGGAAACTTTCATCCCTGCTTTTAGTCAACTTGAGTTTTTTGGGATATATTCCTAAAATAAAGAGCAGAATTAGCCACATGCAGAGAGACTTCCTTTACTACAAATATCCGGTATTTTACGGTTATAAAGGTTTGGCTGCTGTTGCACATGTTCATAAGACTCGAGTATTGATTAGCTGTTTGTTGGTTTTGCTAATTCCCAGTCCTCTTTTGAGAGATTTGTTTTGATTTGTTTTTCAATACTCTCCTTGTTACTGTTTTATTATTATTACTTATTCTATTATTCCTTCTCTTTATTCCATTCTTGCTGCACTTTTGTTTCTTGTTCAAACTGTCCCTGCCTGGAGCTACTGTGACAAGTACATTTCTCCTGTGTGAGATCAATAAAGTCTGATCTGATCTTTAAAGTTCTGATACGGCGCCCGTACTGTTTTTACACATGATTATTTCCAATAACGGTTTTTTCGGTCTTGTTCATTGATTACCCTGATTGGTTGTAAGAAAACTCCTTAGTTGGAGAAATTTATATTGGGCTAAATTTAAAGGTTCACTGTGGAACTTTTCTGGTGGAGAGTCCAACTGCTCATCTCCATGGAGATGGTTTTGCTTTGTCTGGAATGTTCCAGGTTTAGTCCTGGTTTAGTCCTGGTTTAGACCTGGTTTAGTCCTGGTTTAGACCTGGTTTAGTCCTGTTTTAGTTCTGGTTTAGTCCTGGTTTAGTCCTGGTTTAGTCCTGTTTTAGTTCTGGTTTTAGTTCTGGTTTAGTCCTGGTTTGGTTTTGGTTTAGTCCTGGTTTAGTCCTGGTTTAGTCCTGTTTTAGTTCTGGTTTTAGTCCTGGTTTAGTCCTGGTTTAGTCCTGGTTTAGACCTGGTTTAGTTCTGGTTTAGTCCTGGTTTAGTTTCCAGATGTCTTCAGAGCATCGGAGGGTCGGGAGGGCAGTGATGATGTCTCGGCGCCCCCTCCTCGGCGCCCCCTCCTCGGCGCCCCCCTCCTCCTCGGCGCCCCCTCCTCGGCGCCCCCCTCCTCCTCGGTGCCCCCTCCTCGGCGCCCCCCTCCTCCTCGGCGCCCTCCTCTGCGCCTCCTCCTCTGCGCCTCCTCCTCGGCGCCCCTCCTCTGCGCCCCCTCCTCGGCGCCTCCTCCTCGGCGCCCCCTCCTCGGCGCCTCCTCCTCGGCGCCCCCTCCTCGGCGCCTCCTCCTCGGCGCCTCCTCCTCGGCGCCCCCTCCACGGCGCCTCCTCCTCGGCGCCCCCTCCTCCGCGCCTCCTCCTCGGCGCCTCCTCCTCCTCGGCGCCTCCTCCTCCACGGCGCCTCCTCCTCCACGGCGCCCCCTCCTCGGCGCCCCCTCCTCGGCCCCTCCTCCTCGGCGCCCCCTCCTCGGCGCCCCCTCCTCGGCGCCTCCTCCTCGGCGCCTCCTCCTCACAGCAGCCGGACCTCCTCCAGACTCAGGTCTCCGCTCAGGTCCAGGACCGTGATCCGGCTCAGGTCCTGGACTCGGTGTTTGTACTCGAACTGATGAGTCCCGTTCACCGCCACCCGGAACTGAGCCGCCTCACACAGGACGATCATCTGAGAGACCAAAACACCTGACCCGTCACCTGCTCGTTTCCACGGAGACGTCACTGCTCTGTCTGGAATGTTCCGCAGTGTGACTTTAAACAGCTCGACTTTACATTTATTCAGTTACAGGAGGATTTAGAGCTCAAACAGACTCTCCACAGATCTGACCTGGAACTCGGTCTGGTTTGGTCTCCATGGAGATAGAAAGGTTTAATGCCGTACTGTGGAACATTCCAGACGAAGCGAAGTGTTTGACTGTTCCGGACTCACCTCGAAGTAGCGGTCGGGTGCGAAGGGGAAGTCCTGGACGTGCGTCTCCTCTGGACCCCAAGAGTCGAACAGAAACGAGTTCCTCACAAAGTTCTTCTGCTTCAGACGAGGATTCAGGTGCAACGCCACAGAAGTGCTCCCCCCGATGGACAGGTTCAGACAGAGACTGAGGACACACCAGAGACCAGAGACTGAGGACACACCACAGACCAGAGACTGAGGACACACCACAGACCAGAGACCAGAGACTGAGGACAGACCAGAGACTAGAGACTGAGACTGAGGACACACCACAGACTGAGGACAGACCAGAGACTGAGACTGAGGACACACCAGAGACTGAGGACACACCACAGACCAGAGACTGAGGACACACCACAGACCAGAGACTGAGGACACACCACAGACCAGAGACTGAGGACACACCACAGACCAGAGACTGAGGACACACCAGAGACCAGAGACTGAGGACACACCACAGACCAGAGACTGAGGACACACCAGAGACTGAGGACACACCACAGACCAGAGACTGAGGACACACCACAGACCAGAGACTAGAGACTGAGGACACACCAGAGACTGAGACTGAGGACAGACCAGAGACTGAGACTGAGGACAGACCACAGACCAGAAACTGAGGACAGACCACAGACCAGAGACTGAGACTGAGGACAGACCACAGACCAGAGACTAGAGACTGAGGACAGACCACAGACCAGAGACTGAGACTGAGGACAGACCACAGACCAGAGACTAGAGACTGAGGACAGACCACAGACCAGAGACTAGAGACTGAGGACACACCAGAGACCGAGACTGAGGACACACCACAGACCAGAGACTGAGGACACACCACAGACCAGAGACTGAGGACACACCAGAGACCAGAGACTGAGACTGAGGACACACCAGAGACCAGAGACTGAGGACACACCAGAGACCAGAGACCGAGACTGAGGACACACCAGAGACTGAGGACACACCAGAGACTGAGGACACACCAGAGACCAGAGACTGAGGACAGACCAGAGACTGAGGACGAGACTGAGGACAGACCAGAGACCAGAGACCAGAGACTGAGGACACACCAGAGACTGAGGACAGACCAGAGACTGAGGACACACCAGAGACCAGAGACTGAGGACACACCAGAGACCAGAGACTGAGGACACACCAGAGACCAGAGACTGAGGACACACCAGAGACCAGAGACTGAGGACACACCAGAGACCAGAGACTGAGGACACACCAGAGACCAGAGACTGAGGACACACCAGAGACCGAGACTGAGGACACACCAGAGACCAGAGACTGAGGACACACCAGATACTGAGGACAGACCAGAGACTGAGGACACACCAGAGACCAGAGACTGAGGACACACCAGAGACCAGAGACTGAGGACACACCAGAGACCAGAGACTGAGGACACACCAGAGACCAGAGACTGAGGACACACCAGAGACCAGAGACTGAGGACACACCAGAGACCAGAGACTGAGGACACACCAGAGACCAGAGACTGAGGACACACCAGAGACCGAGACTGAGGACACACCAGAGACCAGAGACTGAGGACACACCAGAGACTGAGGACGAGACTGAGGACAAGACTGAGGACAGACCAGAGACCAGAGACTGAGGACAGACCAGAGACTGAGGACGAGACTGAGGACAGACCAGAGATCGAGACTGAGGACAGACCAGAGACTGAGGACAGACCAGAGACCGAGACTGAGGACACACCACAGACCAGAGACCAGAGACTGAGGACACACCACAGACCAGAGACCAGAGACTGAGGACAGACCAGAGATCGAGACTGAGGACAGACCAGAGACTGAGGACAGACCAGAGACCAGAGACTGAGGACACACCAGAGACCAGAGACTGAGACTGAGGACACACCAGAGACCAGAGACCGAGACTGAGGACACACCAGAGACCAGAGACCGAGACTGAGGACACACCAGAGACCAGAGACTGAGGACACACCAGAGACCAGAGACTGAGGACAGACCAGAGACTGAGGACACACCAGAGACCAGAGACTGAGGACACACCAGAGACCAGAGACTGAGGACAGACCAGAGACTGAGGACACACCAGAGACCAGAGACTGAGGACACACCACAGACCAGAGACTGAGGACACACCAGAGACCAGAGACCGAGACTGAGGACACACCAGAGACCGAGACTGAGGACACACCAGAGACTGAGGACACACCAGAGACCAGAGACTGAGGACACACCACAGACCAGAGACCAGAGACTGAGGACAGACCAGAGACTGAGGACGAGACTGAGGACAGACCAGAGACCAGAGACCAGAGACTGAGGACAGACCAGAGACTGAGGACGAGACTGAGGACAGACCAGAGACCAGAGACCAGAGACTGAGGACACACCAGAGACTGAGGACAGACCAGAGACTGAGGACACACCAGAGACCGAGACTGAGGACACACCACAGACCAGAGACCAGAGACTGAGGACAGACCAGAGACTGAGGACAGACCAGAGACTGAGGACACACCAGAGACTGAGGACACACCAGAGACTGAGGACACACCAGAGACTGAGGACACACCAGAGACCAGAGACTGAGACTGAGGACAGACCAGAGACTGAGGACACACCAGAGACTGAGGACACACCAGAGACTGAGGACACACCAGAGACCAGAGACTGAGGACACACCAGAGACCAGAGACTGAGGACACACCAGAGACCAGAGACCGAGACTGAGGACACACCAGAGACTGAGGACAGACCAGAGACTGAGGACACACCAGAGACTGAGGACGAGACTGAGGACAGACCGGGACTAGACTAGAGTCAGGTTTTTACCGGGACTTAAAGGACTAAAGCAGAAATTAAGGTTAGACCAGAGACTAAACTGGACTAAACAAAGAACTGGACCAGGTCTAACTTTGGTCTAAACCGGGCCTAAACCCGGCCTAAACCCGGTCTAAACCCGGCCTAAACCCGGCCTAAACCCGGTCTAAACCCGGCCTAAACCCGGCCTAAACTCGGTCTAAACCCGGTCTAAACCCGGTCTAAACTCGGCCTAAACCCGGCCTAAACCCGGTCTAAACCCGGTCTAAACCCGGCCTAAACCCGGCCTAAACTCGGCCTAAACCCGGTCTAAACCCGGTCTAAACCCGGCCTAAACCCGGCCTAAACTCGGTCTAAACCCGGTCTAAACCCGGCCTAAACCCGGCCTAAACCCGGCCTAAACCCGGTCTAAACCCGGTCTAAACCCGGCCTAAACCCGGCCTAAACCCGGCCTAAACCCGGCCTAAACTCGGTCTAAACCTGGTATAAACTCGGCCTAAACTCGGCCTAAACTCGGCCTAAACCCGGTCGAAACCCGGCCTAAACCCGGCCTAAACTCGGTCTAAACTCGGCCTAAACCCGGTCTAAACTCGGCCTAAACTCGGTCTAAACCCGGCCTCACCTCTCGGCGTTGGGGCTGGTTCTTCCTTTGACGGTGATGCTGCGTCCGGGACTCAGACCTTTGACGATCTCGGCTCTGAACGGAACACTCTGGAACCAAACAAAATGATACATAATCAATAAAATAATTCAAATGAACTTTTCAAAACCCAAACGTCAGAATGTGGAGGATAAAACGCGACTGACCAGATCTCCGTTTGAGCAGAGCGTCGACTGAAAGAGGAAGAACAGGTGAATTCACAAAACTCAACTGGAATAAAGTTATTAAGAGTGAAGAGTTCATTAAGAGTTCATTAAGAGTTCATTAAGAGTTCATTAAGAGTTCATTAAGAGTTCATGAAGTTGTCCGATCGTTAAAGTTCCTCCAGAACCCTCTGTGGTTATGCCTCTTTTCTCCACTAGATGTCGCCACACTATCACAATAGATCCTTCATTAGAACCTTTATTTATTTTGATAGAAATACTCTCAAAATCTAAATAAATATTGCAAAATGGACTTAATAACCACACCTCAGCCTTTTATTTTATTTTTCTTGCACAGTTATGTGTTTATTATTATTATATAGATTATAGATTATAGATTATAGATTATCATCATCATGTGCAGGGAGCCGTTCTTACTTTGGAGTCTGAAGATTTTTTGACGTTTTGCACAACTGACGAAGAAACAGGGCTCTGGAACAGAAATATGTTTAATTAGTTTGAGCCGGGACTAAACCAGGACTGGACCAGGACTAAACCAGGACTGGACCAGGACTGGACCAGGACTGGACCAGGACTAAACTCAGACCTGGTTTGGGAGCACGGCGATGGTTTGGATCTGGACTTTTCCCTGGATGAGCAGCGTGTCGACTCGGTTCAGCTCCACTCGGTGTTTGTACTCGACCAGATGAGCCCCGTTCACCGCCACCTGGAGACACGCCCACATGAGACAGGACCAGAGGACTAAACCAGGACTAAACCAGGAATAAACTAAGACTAAACCAGGACTAAACCAGGACTAAACCAGGACTAAACCAGGACTAAACCAGGACTAAACTAAGACTAAACCAGGACTGAACCAGGACTAAATTAGGACTAAAGCAGAGCCAGAGGAGCAGAGGAGGAGCAGAGGAGGAGGAGCAGAGGAGGAGGAAGGAGGAGCAGGAGGAGGAGGAGCAGAGGAGGAGCAGCAGAGGAGGAGGAAGGAGGAGCGGAGGAGCAGAGGAGGAGGAGCAGAGGAGGAGGAGAGGAGCGGAGGAGAGGAGGAGCAGAGGAGGAGCAGAGGAGGAGGAGCAGAGGAGGAGGAGGGAGGAGGAGCAGAGGAGGAGGAGAGGAGGAGGAGGAGAGGAGGAGCAGAGGAGGAGCAGCAGAGGAGGAGGAGGAGCAGAGGAGGAGCAGAGGAGGAGGAGGGAGGAGGAGCAGAGGAGGAGCAGAGGAGGAGGAGCAGAGGAGGAGGAGAGGAGGAGGAGGAGCAGAGGAGGAGGAGCAGAGGAGGAGGAGCAGAGGAGGAGGAGAGGAGGAGCGGAGGAGAGGAGGAGCAGAGGAGGAGCAGAGGACGAGGAGCAGAGGAGGAGGAGGAGGAGGAGGAGCAGAGGAGGAGGAGCAGAGGAGGAGGAGGAGCAGAGGAGGAGCAGCAGAGGAGGAGGAGGAGCAGAGGAGGAGGAGCAGAGGAGGAGGAGCAGAGGAGGAGGAGCAGCAGAGGAGGAGGAGCAGAGGAGGAGGAGCAGACCTTGTAGACGTCGTTCTGGACCAGGATGACCAGTTCGAAGGTGGTTCCTGGTGTGAAGGGCATGAGTTTGTGGATCTCCTCTTTGCCCCAGCGTTCCTTCATCAGGGAGTTACACACGACACAGTTCTTCTTCACCCGAGGGTTCAGGTGGAACGCCACGTCTGCTCTGGGCTTCACACTGCTGCCACACGTCAGGTCCACCTGGAACCTGACAGAGGACCGGGCTAAAGGAACCTGACTAAAGGAACCTGACAGAGGACCGGGATAAAGGAACCTGACAGAGGACCGGGCTAAAGGAACCTGACTAAAGGAACCTGACAGAGGACCGAGCTAAAGGAACCTGACAGAGGACCGAGCTAAAGGAACCTGACAGAGGACCGGGCTAAAGGAACCGGACTAAAGGAACCTGACAGAGGACCGAGCTAAAGGAACCTGACAGAGGACCTGACTAAAGGAACCTGACAGAGGACCGGACTAAAGGAACCTGACAGAGGACCGGGCTAAAGGAACCTGACAGAGGACCGAGCTAAAGGAACCTGACAGAGGACCGAGCTAAAGGAACCTGACAGAGGACCGGGCTAAAGGAACCTGACAGAGGACCGAGCTAAAGGAACCGGACTAAAGGAACCGGACAGAGGACCGGGATAAAGGAACCTGACTAAAGGAACCGGACAGAGGACCGGGATAAAGGAACCTGACAGAGGACCGGGCTAAAGGAACCTGACAGAGGACCGGGCTAAAGGAACCTGACAGAGGACCGAGCTAAAGGAACCTGACAGAGGACCGGGCTAAAGGAACCGGACAGAGGACCGGACTAAAGGAACCTGACAGAGGACCGGGCTAAAGGAACCTGACAGAGGACCGAGCTAAAGGAACCGGACTAAAGGAACCGGACAGAGGACCGGGATAAAGGAACCTGACTAAAGGAACCGGACAGAGGACCGGGATAAAGGAACCTGACAGAGGACCGGGCTAAAGGAACCTGACAGAGGACCTGACTAAAGGAACCTGACAGAGGACCGAGCTAAAGGAACCTGACAGAGGACCGGGCTAAAGGAACCTGACAGAGGACCGAGCTAAAGGAACCGGACTAAAGGAACCGGACAGAGGACCGGGATAAAGGAACCTGACAGAGGACCGGGCTAAAGGAACCTGACAGAGGACCTGACTAAAGGAACCTGACAGAGGACCGAGCTAAAGGAACCGGACTAAAGGAACCTGACAGAGGACCGGGCTAAAGGAACCTGACAGAGGACCGGGCTAAAGGAACCTGACTAAAGGAACCTGACAGAGGACCGGGCTAAAGGAACCTGACAGAGGACCGAGCTAAAGGAACCGGACTAAAGGAACCGGACAGAGGACCGGGATAAAGGAACCTGACTAAAGGAACCGGACAGAGGACCGGGATAAAGGAACCTGACAGAGGACCGGGCTAAAGGAACCTGACAGAGGACCTGACTAAAGGAACCTGACAGAGGACCGAGCTAAAGGAACCGGACTAAAGGAACCTGACAGAGGACCGGGCTAAAGGAACCGGACTAAAGGAACCGGACAGAGGACCGGGATAAAGGAACCTGACAGAGGACCGGGCTAAAGGAACCTGACTAAAGGAACCGGACAGAGGACCGGGATAAAGGAACCTGACAGAGGACCGGGCTAAAGGAACCGGACTAAAGGAACCGGACAGAGGACCGGGATAAAGGAACCTGACTAAAGGAACCGGACAGAGGACCGGGATAAAGGAACCTGACAGAGGACCGGGCTAAAGGAACCTGACAGAGGACCTGACTAAAGGAACCTGACAGAGGACCGAGCTAAAGGAACCGGACTAAAGGAACCTGACAGAGGACCGGGCTAAAGGAACCTGACAGAGGACCGGGCTAAAGGAACCTGACAGAGGACCGGGCTAAAGGAACCTGACAGAGGACCGAGCTAAAGGAACCGGACTAAAGGAACCGGACAGAGGACCGGGATAAAGGAACCTGACTAAAGGAACCGGACAGAGGACCGGGATAAAGGAACCTGACAGAGGACCGGGCTAAAGGAACCTGACAGAGGACCTGACTAAAGGAACCTGACAGAGGACCGAGCTAAAGGAACCTGACAGAGGACCTGACTAAAGGAACCTGACAGAGGACCGAGCTAAAGGAACCGGACTAAAGGAACCTGACAGAGGACCGGGCTAAAGGAACCGGACTAAAGGAACCGGACAGAGGACCGGGATAAAGGAACCTGACAGAGGACCGGGCTAAAGGAACCGGACTAAAGGAACCGGACAGAGGACCGGGATAAAGGAACCTGACAGAGGACCGGGCTAAAGGAACCGGACTAAAGGAACCGGACAGAGGACCGGGATAAAGGAACCTGACAGAGGACCGGGATAAAGGAACCGGACAGAGGACCGGGCTAAAGGAACCTGACAGAGGACCGGGATAAAGGAACCTGACAGAGGACCGAGCTAAAGGAACCGGACAGAGGACCGGGCTAAAGGAACCTGACAGAGGACCGGGCTAAAGGAACCTGACAGAGGACCGAGCTAAAGGAACCGGACTAAAGGAACCTGACAGAGGACCGGGATAAAGGAACCTGACAGAGGACCGGGCTAAAGGAACCGGACTAAAGGAACCGGACAGAGGACCGGGATAAAGGAACCTGACAGAGGACCGGGCTAAAGGAACCGGACTAAAGGAACCGGACAGAGGACCGGGATAAAGGAACCTGACAGAGGACCGGGCTAAAGGAACCGGACTAAAGGAACCGGACAGAGGACCGGGCTAAAGGAACCTGACAGAGGACCGGACTAAAGGAACCTGACAGAGGACCGGGCTAAAGGAACCTGACTAAAGGAACCGGACAGAGGACCGGGCTAAAGGAACCGGACAGAGGACCGGGCTAAAGGAACCTGACAGAGGACCGAGCTAAAGGAACCGGACTAAAGGAACCTGACAGAGAACCGGGCTAAAGGAACCTGACAGAGAACCGGGCTAAAGGAACCTGACAGAGGACCGGGCTAAAGGAACCTGACAGAGGACCGGGCTAAAGGAACCTGACAGAGGACCGGACTAAAGGAACCTGACTAAAGGAACCTGACAGAGATAAGATAAGATAAGATAAGACTTTATTGATCTCACACAGGAGAAATTTACTCGCCACAGTAGCTCCAGGACAATTGGACAAGAGGGAAAAAGTGCATGCAGGCAGGGAGGGGATAAAGTAAGTAATAAATAGTGCAAATAGTAATATGTAATAATAATAATAATAATGGAAAATAGTAATAATGATAATAGTAACAACAAGCATCAACATGAAAAGGAGGATATTGCACGTCTGGCCTATATGTTAGAATTATACAGTCTGATGGTGGTGGGGATGAAGGATCTGTGGTAGTGCTCCTTCTTGCACTGGGGGTGCCTCAGTCGGCTGCTAAAGGAGCTGCTCAGCTCCTCAATAGTCCGGTGCAGAGGGTGAGAGGTGTCGTCCTTAATGGACATGAATTTGGCCAGTACCCTCCTCTCAGCCACCTCCTCTACACGGTCCAGAGGACAGCCCAGGACAGAGCTGGCCCTCTTAACCAGTTTATTCAGTCTTTTTCTGTCCCGTTCTGTGCTGCTCGGGGCCCAGCAGACGACAGCGTAGAGGAGAGCAGAGGCCATCACAGAGTCATAAAAAGTCTTGAGCAGAGGCCTGCACACCCCAAAGGAACTCAGTCTCCTCAGGAGGTGGAGGCGACTTTGGCCCTTCTTGTACAGGGCGTCAGTGTTGTGGGACCAGTCCAGTTTATTGTTGAGGTGAACACCCAGGTACTTGAAACTGTCCACAGTCTCTATGTCCTGCCCCTGGATGTTCACCGGTGAGTGAGGTAGTGGTCTCCTCCTGAAGTCCATCACCAGCTCCTTTGTCTTACTGGTGTTAAGGCACAGGTGGTTGCGCCCACACCAGTCTACAAAGTCACTGATGACCGAGCGGTACTCCAGCTCGTTCCCCTCAGACACACAGCCCACAATGGCCGAGTCGTCGGAGAACTTCTGGAGATGGCAGCTGTCCGTGTTGTATGTGAAGTCCGAGGTGTATATGGTGAAGAGGAAGGGTGAGAGGACAGTTCCCTGGGGGGCCCCCGTGCTGCATACTACCACCTCTGACTCACAGCCGCGCAGCTGGGTTGAGGACCGGGCTAAAGGAACCTGACTAAAGGAACCTGACAGAGGACCGGGCTAAAGGAACCTGACTAAAGGAACCTGACAGAGGACCGAGCTAAAGGAACCTGACAGAGGACCGGGCTAAAGGAACCGGACAGAGGACCGGGCTAAAGGAACCGGACAGAGGACCGGGCTAAAGGAACCGGACAGAGGACCGGGCTAAAGGAACCGGACAGAGGACCGGGCTAAAGGAACCTGACAGAGGACCGGACTAAAGGAACCTGACTAAAGGAACCGGACAGAGGACCGGGCTAAAGGAACCTGACAGAGGACCGGACTAAAGGAACCTGACTAAAGGAACCTGACAGAGGACCGGGCTAAAGGAACCTGACTAAAGGAACCTGACAGAGGACCGGACTAAAGGAACCTGACAGAGGACCGGGCTAAAGGAACCGGACAGAGGACCGGGCTAAAGGAACCTGACAGAGGACCGGACTAAAGGAACCTGACTAAAGGAACCTGACAGAGGACCGGGCTAAAGGAACCGGACAGAGGACCGGGCTAAAGGAACCTGACTAAAGGAACCTGACAGAGGACCGGGCTAAAGGAACCTGACTAAAGGAACCTGACAGAGGACCGGGCTAAAGGAACCTGACAGAGGACCGGGCTAAAGGAACCTGACAGAGGACCGGACTAAAGGAACCTGACTAAAGGAACCTGACAGAGGACCGGGCTAAAGGAACCTGACAGAGGACCGGGCTAAAGGAACCTGACAGAGGACCGGGCTAAAGGAACCTGACAGAGGACCGGGCTAAAGGAACCTGACAGAGGACCGGGCTAAAGGAACCTGACAGAGGACCGGGCTAAAGGAACCTGACAGAGGACCGGACTAAAGGAACCTGACTAAAGGAACCTGACAGAGGACCGGGCTAAAGGAACCTGACAGAGGACCGGACTAAAGGAACCTGACTAAAGGAACCTGACAGAGGACCGGGCTAAAGGAACCGGACAGAGGACCGGGCTAAAGGAACCTGACTAAAGGAACCTGACAGAGGACCGGGCTAAAGGAACCTGACAGAGGACCGGGCTAAAGGAACCGGGCTAAAGGAACCTGACAGAGGACCAGGCTAAAGGAACCGGGCTAAAGGAACCGGACAGAGGACCGGACTAAAGGAACCTGACAGAGGACCGGGCTAAAGGAACCTGACAGAGGACCGGGCTAAAGGAACCTGACAGAGGACCGGGCTAAAGGAACCGGGCTAAAGGAACCTGACAGAGGACCGGGCTAAAGGAACCGGACAGAGGACCGGACTAAAGGAACCGGGCTAAAGGAACCTGACTAAAGGAACCTGACAGAGGACCGGGCTAAAGGAACTGGGCTAAAGGAACCTGACCGACAAACCAAGACTAAACCACGACTGAACCGGGACTAAATCAGGTCTAAACCAGGACTGAACCAGGACTGAACCAGGACTGACCTGTCGGCGTCTGTGGGCACAGATCCTTGGATCAGGAGCATTTCTCCAGGAGTGAGTCCCCCGAGGATCGTCCCCGAGAACGGAACCACCTGGAACATCAGAACTATTAGAGGAAAATCAGGACCAGACCAGGACTAAAACAGGACTAAACCAGGACCAGACCAGGACTAAAACAGGACTAAACCAGGACCAGACCAGGACTAAAACAGGACCAGACCAGGACTAAAACAGGACTAAACCAGGACCAGACCAGGACTAAAACAGGACTAAACCAGGACCAGACCAGGACTAAAACAGGACTAAACCAGGACCAGACCAGGACTAAAACAGGACTAAACCAGGACCAGACCAGGACTAAAACAGGACCAGACCAGGACTAAAACAGGACTAAACCAGGACCAGACCAGGACTAAAACAGGACTAAACCAGGACCAGACCAGGACTAAAACAGGACCAGACCAGGACTAAAACAGGACTAAACCAGGACCAGACCAGGACTAAAACAGGACTAAACCAGGACCAGACCAGGACTAAAACAGGACCAGACCAGGACTAAAACAGGACTAAACCAGGACCAGACCAGGACTAAAACAGGACTAAACCAGGACTAAAACAGGACTAAAACAGGACCAGACCAGGACTAAAACAGGACCAGACCAGGACTAAAACAGGACCAGACCAGGACTAAAACAGGACTAAACCAGGACCAGACCAGGACTAAAACAGGACCAGACCAGGACTAAAACAGGACCAGACCAGGACTAAAACAGGACCAGACCAGGACTAAAACAGGACCAGACCAGGACTAAAACAGGACTAAACCAGGACCAGACCAGGACTAAAACAGGACCAGACCAGGACTAAAACAGGACCAGACCAGGACTAAAACAGGACCAGACCAGGACTAAAACAGGACTAAACCAGGACCAGACCAGGACTAAAACAGGACCAGACCAGGACTAAAACAGGACTAAACCAGGACCAGACCAGGACTAAAACAGGACTAAACCAGGACTAAAACAGGACTAAAACAGGACCAGACCAGGACTAAAACAGGACCAGACCAGGACTAAAACAGGACCAGACTTGAGCAAATCCAAATCCAGGTCTGGACTGAATTAAACCAGGACTAAAAGGAGGAATTCTGTGGAAATTTCAGGGTTTCCAGAAAATATTTGAAGGATTTGTGAACCATGTGACATTAAAATCTTGTGATTCATATAAAACCAGAACTAAACCAGGTCTAAACCAGGTCTAAACCAGGACTGGACCAGGTCTGAACCAGGTCTAAAACTCTAAAAGTCTTAAATTGTTCTTCTCAGACTCTGAGGCGGATGTGGGTCAATAACTGTGACGTGTTTTATTGATCCGCGTTCCACAAAACTCTCCTCATAAAAGAACCTGGACATGAACAGAATAAAGTCAGGGGTAAAAGTGAAAAAACCCGAGATAAAACCCGAGATAAAACCCGAGGTAAAACCCGAGATAAAACCGAAAATTAAAAAAAGGAGAAAACCGTGCACTTTCCCCCAGGACGTGACTCTTCCGTAAAAATAAACTCATTAAACGTGTCTAAACGAGCCTGAAGTTTGACACAGAGAAAAGGACTTACCGGGTTCACAAACGTCTGTCTCGGGTTGGAAAAAGACATTTTAGAAGCGAAATATAAAATATAAAATTTTAAATCTAAAAACCCTGAACTCCAGTCGAACCTCTGCTGTTGTTTACTTCCGGGTGTGGAGCTGGACTGCGCATGCGTGCTGCTCCACTCCAATGACGTCACTAAAACTTTAGATTTGGTGATTCTGGTGATTCTGGTGACTCTTTGTCTGTGAAAACAAACAAACAAAAGCAGAAGGCAAACTGAAGACTGAACTCAGCTCAGACGATCACCTCCGGACACCGGGGATGTGCTTTATGCCGTACAGAAGAACCAAATCCACCTCCAGAGATGCATTTTCCAGGATTTAGTCCAAGTTTAACAAACAAGGACACATGATCAGACGTAGGTCTGCCCCTCCTGCTCCTACCCCTCCTGCCCCTGCTCCTCCTGCTCCTGCTGCCCCTCCTACACCTGCTCCTCCTGCCCCTGCGGCTCCTGCCCCTGCTCCTCCTGCCCCTCCTGCCCCTGCTCCTCCTGCCCCTGCGGCTCCTGCCCCTGCTCCTCCTGCCCCTCCTGCCCCTGCCCCTCCTGCCCCTGCTCCTCCTGCCCCTGCCCCTCCTGCTCCTCCTGCCCCTGCTCCTCCTGCCGACTGGTAAAAACCACAGACCCACCCAGGTGCACTCTGATCCTGCTTTATTCCATCCGTCCATGTTCTTCCTCTTATCCGGGGCCGGGTCACCGGGGCAACAGTCTAAACAGGGACTCCCAGACTTCCTTCACCCCGGACACTTCCTCCAGCTCCTCCGGGGGGACCCCAAGGCGTTCCCAGGCCAGCCGGGAGACATAGTCCCTCCAGCGTGTCCTGGGTCTTCCCCGGGGCCTCCTCCCGGTGGGACATGCCCGGAACACCTCCTGAGGGAGGAGTCCAGGAGGCGTCCAGAACAGGCGCCCGAGCCACCTCTGCTGCTCCTCTCGACGTGGAGGAGCAGCGGCTCTACTCCAAGCTCCTCCTGTATGACTGAGCTCTTCACTCTATCTCTAAGGGAGCGTCCAGCCACTCTGTGGAGGAAACTCATTTCGGCCGCTTGTATCGGCGATCTCGTCCTTTCGGTCATTACCCAGAGCTCATGACCATAGGTGAGGGGAGGAACGGAGATCGACGGTAAATCGAGAGCTTTGCCTTTCGGCTCAGCTCCCTCTTCACCACAACGGTCCGGTACAGCGACCACATCACTGCCGACACTGCACCGATCCACCTGTCAATCTCACGCTCCACCCTCCCCTCACTCGAGAACAAGACCCCGACATACTTGAACTCCTCCACCTGAGGAGGACTCTCCTGAGGACATTTGTATTTATTTATTTGTAAAGGGACAGCACATATTAATGAACATTTAAAATGTAAATATGTAAAGATTATAGCCAACGTGGCTAATTTCCATCTTCAGTCCCTCGGCAGGTTGATGTCAAATCAGGGACAGGGAAAAGTACAACAACAATCACACAAAAGTACATAAAACCAGCACTCACTGTACACACAATTCAGACAGTTCAAGAGTTAAACCAATAACCCCTCAATATATTTCAATGTTGTTAAATATGGTTGCATGTTTGACTAGTGGACAGCCACTGTTTTAGAGCTTTAGAAAATGCTGCCAGTGTTCTCGCTCTCGTATGTGAGCAGGCAGTGTGTTCCATGTTTGACCTGCTCGACTGTCCAAAAGCGCTTTTCCTTAACGCCACAGAGCAGTCACCTCTAGAACCGGCTCTTGTTGTGCGATTTGTATTTCTTTTCACAAACTCTTTTAAAGGAGGTGGAGCAAGATTATTAAAAACTTTGTAAACCAAAATTAAATCTGCATATTTGATGTTGTTGTCCCAATTAAGAAATTTATATTTGTCCAGAATTCTACAATGGTGGTAACTTGGGGCTTTTTGTCCAATACTTTAAGTGCTTTTTTATAAACAGTTTCAACTAATTTAAGAGTAGTTTTATTTGTCAGAGTCCAACTAGTGATACAATCATTTAGGTGCGGCAAGATCATTGAATTTAAATACATAATTGCAGAGTTTGTTGTTAGATTATTTCTTATATGACGAAAATTTGATAAATGATATTTGATTTTATTCACTGTTCTTTTGACATGTTATTGACATTTAAGTCCACAGCTCTGATATTTACTCCATTTCTTGTGACCTCTAAAACTCTCAGCTCTGTTTCCATTTTGTAAAAGTCGCTCACCGGAGGAAGAAGGTTGGATTATGTTTATATTTAGTTTCTCTCTGAGTGAACGTTGCAAAAAAAGAAGATAAAAGGAGAAATTCAATTTGTCAACTGGTGGTGGACTTCCACAGACGCCACTCTACTGCCCCCTCAGTGAACATCCAGGGAAGGGACATTGAGAGAGTGGACTCTTACAAGTACCTGGGTGTGCATCTGAACAATAAACTGGACTGGACTCATAACACTGATGCACTGTACAGGAAGGGCCAGAGTCGGCTCTATCTCCTGAGGAGACTCAGGTCTTTTGGAGTGAGAGGGCCACTCCTGAGGACCTTCTATGACTCTGTGGTGGCATCAGCCATCCTGTACGGTGTGGTCTGCTGGAGCAACAGCATCACAGAGAGGGAGAAGAAGAGACTGGACAAGGTCATCAAGAAGTCCAGCTCTGTCCTGGGCTGTCCTCTGGACTCAGTGCAGCAGGTGGGGGACAAGAGGGTCCTGGATAAACTCATGTCTATGCTGGACCATGAGTGTCGCCCCCTGCAGGACGCTCTGTCGGCTCTGGAGAGCAGCATCAGTGACAGACTGATTCACCCTCGCTGTGTTAAAGAGATTTCACAGATCTTTCCTTCCTGCTGCTGTCAGACTGTACAACGATCAATGCTCGTCATGTTAATCTCCATAGCAACCATGTGTCATCTCCATAGTAATAATTAGATGTGCAATATTATTTAAAGTCACTTTACCTGCTACTTATGTAACCACCACTGTCCATCCCTGCACTGTTCACAATCATCTGAGTCACTTTATTGTAGTGATATTATATATGACTGAACTGGAGTCACTTTGATTCTGAGCAGTGAACAAACAGCAGTTAAAGACATTTATTGTGCAGCGTTCCTGTGCCTTTAACCTCAGTGTTGATTGTACATATTTAATTTTGATGCATGCTCATATTTTCCTGTTTCTGAAACTTGTGTTGTGACACTGCAGTTTCCCCATCGTGGGACAAATAAAGGATTTTCTTAACTCCTAATGTGTCGCATCTTAAATCAGATTTTTAACACTTGTAGTTTTCAAACTCATTTTGTGCCAGTCTTTTGTGACTCATTTACCCGTTTGTTCTTCACATTCACTACAGTTTGTTTTCTTAGCAAAGCTGCACTGTGTAACTTTTTGGTTGGAGACGTCACTGCTCTGCCTGGAATGTTCCGCAGTGTGACTTTAAACAGCTCTACTTTACATTTACGGGGGTGTGGAGTCGCCTCTCCACAGATCTGACCTGTAAAACTCGTCTCTATGGCTACTGATGTTTAAATGCCATACTGCGGAACATTCCAGGCGATGCAACATCCACGGTGCCGAGCAGGTGGAAGAAAAGTTTTTAATGTAAAGAAATGTTTTTCATGGTTGTGTTCTGGAATCTGAGAATCGAATCGAAATCGTTTTGTCTAAAGTTCAAACGAAAAATGAAGACAAAGTTCAGCACAGTCACATTTACTTCGATTAAAATATGTACAGCAAATACACAATAAAAACAAATGTACAACAATAAAAACAAATGTACAACAATAAAAACAGGTAGAGGTAAAGTCGCCTGAGGTCCAAACGGCTGCTCCACCTTCAGGGCGTTCGGTCTGTGAGCCGCGCCAACGCCACGATCACGAGAAAAACAAAAAGATCTGAGTCTGAGTCGAGCTTCAGCCGAGGAACAGAAGATGAAGGGGGAGACTCGAGCTGGGAAAAACCCCGACACATTCCAGAAAGAAATCCATAAAAACCCGTCAGAACGCCACCAGCAGGACAGAGAAACACGAGGTCAGAGTTTGACGAAGGCGTCAGTGCAAAAACAAACTCGAGGCTTTTTGTTGGTTCAGCGTTTCAGGGACGACTCCGGAGTGATTAGAGCGCTGCGGCGGGTCAGGAGGAGCGCTCCGGTCGGCCGTCGCGGCGGGTCAGGAGGAGCGCTCCGGTCTCAGAAGTCGGCGTCCAGTCTGAAGGTGTTGTCGGACGTCCCGGACATGACGCCCATCCTCTGATACTCTCCCACCCTCTTCTCAAAGAAGTTGGTCTTTCCCTCCAGAGAAATGTTCTCCATGAAGTCAAACGGGTTCTCCGAGCGGTAAAGCTGCAAACAACTACTGTTACTACACAAATACTACTACTGTTACTACACAAATACTACTACTGTTACTACACAAATACTACTACTGTTACTACACAAATACTACTACTGTTACTACACAAATACTACTACTGTCACTACACAAATACTACTCCCGTTACTGTACACACACTTTACACTACACAGTACTGTGGCTCAGAACACACTTGATCCTGCAGTACACACAGTACACACAGTACTGCGAGCCACTAGCCGTGTGTCAGTTCGGAGTGTGGTTTTAAAGGCGTGTACGTCACATCCGGCGCTGCCGTCCCATTTCGTTTCTGTCCCATGCACAGTTAACACGCGGTCTGAAAACCGCAGTCGTTTCCATGGAAATCGGGCCGTGGACCAACTGTGAAAAAGCACAGTCGTACATCCCAGCATGCACCGCGCTCTGCTTCTACGGGACAAAATGGAGTCGGCGGCTGCTTCTGGTAGTTGCGAGACCTGCCGCATTTCACCGACGCCCATGTGGTCCACGGAGTGCACTCAGGACTGAGCAAGAGCCCTTAAAACCACACTCCGAACTGCACTCTGAGAACTGACACACGACTACTGTACAAATCCTGCAGTACACGCAGTAGTGCAGTACACGCAGTAGTACAGTACACGCAGTAGTGCAGTACACGCAGTAGTGCCGTACACGCAGTAGTGCCGTACACGCAGTAGTGCCGTACACGCAGTAGTGCCGTACACGCAGTAGTGCCGTACACGCAGTAGTGCCGTACACGCAGTAGTGCCGTACACGCAGTAGTGCCGTACACGCAGTAGTGCCGTACACAGTAGTACTCGGCGCCCCCTGCTGGTGCTCAGTGGTGCGACTTGTCGTCTGTGGGTCAGTGACGTCTGACCCACAGACTCAGCTCCCATCATCAGCTGAGGTCCGTACCCCTGCGCAGCTCATCATCGCACCTGCCGACTGTACTGCAAATACTACTACTGCAAGTACTACTACTGCAAATACTACTACTACAAATACTACTACTGCAAGTACTACTACTGCAAGTACTACTACTGCAAGTACAGGTCCTACTGCTGTCCCTGCAGTACCCCAGACCCTCCTGCGGGGGCAGTACCTTGCTGAAGCCGAGCTCGAGCAGAAGTCGGTCGGCCACAAACTCGATGTACTGCTTCATGAGGTCACAGTTCATCCCGATCAGCTTCACGGGCAGCGCCTCCGTCAGGAACTCCTGGGAATTACAACAGAGTTTAGATGTTCAGAGAAGGTCCTGAGTGTGAGCTGGTTCCACAGGAGACCAGAGTTTAGATGTTCAGAGAAGGTCCTGAGTCTGAGCTGGTTCCACAGGAGACCAGAGTTTAGATGTTCAGAGAAGGTCCTGAGTCTGAGCTGGTTCCACAGGAGACCAGAGTTTAGATGTTCAGAGAAGGTCCTAAGTGTGAGCTGGTTCCACAGGAGACCAGAGTTTAGATGTTCAGAGAAGGTCCTGAGTGTGAGCTGGTTCCACAGGAGACCAGAGTTTAGATGTTCAGAGAAGGTCCTGAGTCTGAGCTGGTTCCACAGGAGACCAGAGTTTAGATGTTCAGAGAAGGTCCTAAGTGTGAGCTGGTTCCACAGGAGACCAGAGTTTAGATGTTCAGAGAAGGTCCTAAGTGTGAGCTGGTTCCACAGGAGACCAGAGTTTAGATGTTCAGAGAAGGTCCTGAGTGTGAGCTGGTTCCACAGGAGACCAGAGTTTCGGAGCCGTACTCTGGTGTGTGGAGGAGTTTTACCTGCTCGATGGCGACGGCGTCCCTGATGATGCGTTCCACGGTGGAGGAGCCGGGCTTCTTCTCCAGGTGTTTGAACATGAGGCAGGCGAAGTCACAGTGAAGGCCCTGGACACAGAAGCGACCAATCAGAACCCACCGTTATACTGCAGTATTACAGTACACGAATGCAGTAGAAGTACCCGAGCCAAAGTACCTCGTCTCTGCTGATGAGTTCGTTGGAGAAGGTCAGTCCGGGCATCAGGCCTCGTTTCTTCAGCCAGAAAATGGCGGCGAAGGATCCAGAGAAGAAGATCCCCTCGACCGCAGCGAAGGCCACCACACGCTCCCCTGAACCGAGACAGGACCCAGTCAGGACCAAACCGGGACTAAACCAGGACCCAGTCAGGACCAAACCGGGACTAAACCAGGACCCAGTCAGGACTAAACCAGGACCCAATCAGGACTAAACCGGGACTAAACCAGGACCCAGTCAGGACTAAACCAGGACCCAATCAGGACTAAACCGGGACTAAACCAGGACCCAGTCAGGACTAAACCAGGACTAAACCAGGACCCAATCAGGACTAAACCAGGACCCAGTCAGGACTAAACCAGGACCCAATCAGGACCAAACCGGGACTAAACCAGGACCCAATCAGGACCAAACCGGGACTAAACCAGGACCAAACCGGGACCCAATCAGGACCAAACCGGGACCAAACCAGGACCCAGTCAGGACCAAACCGGGACTAAACCAGGACCCAGTCAGGACTAAACCAGGACCCAGTCAGGACTAAACCAGGACTAAACCAGGACCCAGTCAGGACTAAACCAGGACCCAGTCAGGACTAAACCGGGACCCAATCAGGACTAAACCGGGACTAAACCAGGACCCAATCAGGACTAAACCGGGACCCAGTCAGGACTAAACCGGGACTAAACCAGGACCCAGTCAGGACTAAACAGGGACTAAACCAGGACCCAGTCAGGACTAAACAGGGACTAAACCAGGACCCAGTCAGGACTAAACCAGGACCCAGTCAGGACTAAACCAGGACCCAGTCAGGACTAAACCGAGACTAAACCAGGACCCAATCAGGACTAAACCGGGACTAAACCAGGACCCAGTCAGGACTAAACCGGGACTAAACCAGGACCCAGTCAGGACTAAACCGGGACTAAACCAGGACCCAGTCAGGACTAAACCGGGACTAAACCAGGACCCAGTCAGGACTAAACAGGGACTAAACCAGGACCCAGTCAGGACTAAACCAGGACCCAATCAGGACTAAACCGGGACTAAACCAGGACCCAGTCAGGACTAAACAGGGACTAAACCAGGACCCAGTCAGGACTAAACCGGGACTAAACCAGGACCCAGTCAGGACTAAACCGGGACTAAACCAGGACCCAGTCAGGACTAAACCGGGACTAAACCAGGACCCAGTCAGGACTAAACAGGGACTAAACCAGGACCCAGTCAGGACTAAACCAGGACCCAGTCAGGACTAAACCAGGACCCAGTCAGGACTAAACCGAGACTAAACCAGGACCCAGTCAGGACTAAACCAGGACCCAATCAGGACTAAACCGGGACTAAACCAGGACCCAGTCAGGACTAAACCAGGACCCAGTCAGGACTAAACCAGGACCCAGTCAGGACTAAACCAGGACCCAATCAGGACTAAACCAGGACCCAGTCAGGACTAAACCAGGACCCAGTCAGGACTAAACCAGGACCCAGTCAGGACTAAACCAGGACCCAGTCAGGACTAAACCAGGACTAAACCAGGACCCAGTCAGGACTAAACCAGGACCCAGTCAGGACTAAACCGGGACTAAACCAGGACCCAATCAGGACTAAACCGGGACTAAACCAGGACCCAATCAGGACTAAACCGGGACTAAACCAGGACCCAGTCAGGACTAAACAGGGACTAAACCAGGACCCAATCAGGACTAAACCGGGACTAAACCAGGACCCAGTCAGGACTAAACCAGGACCCAGTCAGGACTAAACCAGGACCCAGTCAGGACTAAACCAGGACCCAATCAGGACTAAACCGGGACTAAACCAGGACCCAGTCAGGACTAAACCGGGACTAAACCAGGACCCAGTCAGGACTAAACCAGGACCCAATCAGGACTAAACCAGGACTAAACCAGGACCCAGTCAGGACTAAACCGGGACTAAACCAGGACCCAGTCAGGACTAAACCGGGACTAAACCAGGACCCAATCAGGACTAAACCGGGACTAAACCAGGACCCAGTCAGGACTAAACCGGGACTAAACCAGGACCCAGTCAGGACTAAACCGGGACTAAACCAGGACCCAGTCAGGACTAAACCGGGACTAAACCAGGACCCAGTCAGGACTAAACCGGGACTAAACCAGGACCCAGTCAGGACTAAACAGGGACTAAACCAGGACCCAGTCAGGACTAAACCGGGACCAAACCGGGACCCAATCAGGACCAAACCGGGACTAAACCAGGACCCAATCAGGACTAAAACAGGACCAAACCGGGACTAAACCAGGACCCAGTCAGGACTAAACCAGGACCCAATCAGGACTAAACGGGGACTAAACCAGGACCCAGTCAGGACTAAACCGGGACCAAACCGGGACCCAATCAGGACCAAACCGGGACTAAACCAGGACCCAATCAGGACTAAAACAGGACCAAACCGGGACTAAACCAGGACCCAATCAGGACTAAAACAGGACCCAGTCAGGACTAAACCGGGACTAAACCAGGACCCAGTCAGGACTAAACCGGGACCCAGTCAGGACTAAACCGGGACCCAGTCAGGACTAAACCGGGACTAAACTGTGGGCGTTTCTCATTTCTCCGGATCCTCCAGGACGCGGGGACGCCGCGTCCTCGGGGACGCCGCGTCCTCGGGGACGCCGCGTCCTCGGGGACGCCGCGTCCTCGGGGACGCCGCGTCCTCGGGGACGCCGCGTCCTCGGGTGCAGGTCCAGGACCTACCGTAGGTGGCGCTCTTGTTGCCGATCCAGTTCAGAGCCCAGTCGGCCTTCTTCTTGACGCAGGGCAGAGTCTCGATGGCGTTGAACAGGTACTCTCTGCACACACACGGGACACTTGAGGACACTTGAGGACACTTGAGGACGATGGAGACACACAGAGACACTCGGGGACAGACTCACCTCTCCTGAGAGTCCTTGATGTAGGTGTCGATGAGCAGACTGTACATCTCCGAGTGGATGTTCTCCATGGCGATCTGGAACCCGTAGAAACAGCGCGCCTCCGTCACCTGCACCTCCTGCATGAAGCGCTCCACCTGGACACAAGGGACGGTCACACACACTGGACCAGACCGGGACTGGACCAGGACCTGGACCAGACCGGGACTGGACCAGGACCTGGACCAGACCGGGACTGGACCAGACCAGGACTAGAGCCCATCAGCTCTGACAGTAGATATATGCAGTACTAGTAGTAGTATATGCAGTACTAGTAGTACATAGTAGTACTCGGGGCTCTGACCAGGTTCTCGTTGACGATTCCGTCGCTGGCGGCGAAAAAGGCCAAAACGTGAGAAATGAAGAACCTCTCGTCGTCCTTCAGACACTCCCAGTGCTGCAGGTCTTTGGACAGGTCCACCTGAAACACACCAGAACCACAACTCAACACCAGAACCACACACCAGAACCACAACTCAACACCAGAACCACAACTCAACACCAGAACCACACACCAGAACCACACAGGAGGACATGGAGCACTGAAAGCAGTAGTATGCAGTAGCAGTAGTAGTAGCAGTATGCAGTAGCAGTATGCAGTAGCAGTACGCAGTATGCAGTAGTAGTATGCAGTAGCAGTATGCATGCAGTAGCAGTAGTATGCAGTAGCAGTAGTATGCAGTAGCAGTATGCAGTAGTAGTATGCAGTAGCAGTATGCATGCAGTAGCAGTAGTATGCAGTAGCAGTAGTATGCAGTAGCAGTATGCAGTAGTAGTATGCAGTAGCAGTATGCATGCAGTAGCAGTAGTATGCAGTAGCAGTATGCAGTAGCAGTAGTATGCAGTAGTAGCAGTATGCAGTAGCAGTAGTATGCAGTAGTAGCAGTATGCAGTAGCAGTAGTATGCAGTAGCAGCAGTATGCAGTAGCAGTAGTATGCAGTAGCAGCAGTATGCAGTAGCAGTAGTATGCAGTAGCAGCAGTATGCAGTAGCAGTAGTAGCAGTATGCAGTAGCAGTATGCAGTAGCAGTATGCAGTAGCAGTAGCAGTATGCAGTAGCAGTAGTATGCAGTAGTAGTAGTATGCAGTATGCAGTAGCAGTATGCAGTAGCAGTATGCAGTACGCAGTATGCAGTAGCAGTATGCAGTATGCAGTAGTATGCAGTAGCAGTATGCAGTAGCAGTATGCAGTAGCAGTATGCAGTAGCAGTATGCAGTAGCAGTAGTATGCAGTAGCAGTATGCAGTAGCAGTATGCAGTAGCAGTATGCAGTAGCAGTATGCAGTAGCAGTATGCAGTAGTAGTAGCAGTATGCAGTAGCAGTATGCAGTAGTAGCAGTATGCAGTAGCAGTAGTATGCAGTAGCAGTATGCAGTAGCAGTATGCAGTAGCAGCAGTATGCAGTAGTAGCAGTATGCAGTAGCAGTATGCAGTAGTAGCAGTATGCAGTAGCAGTAGTATGCAGTAGCAGTATGCAGTAGTAGTATGCAGTAGCAGTATGCAGTAGCAGCAGTATGCAGTAGCAGTATGCAGTAGTAGCAGTATGCAGTAGCAGTAGTATGCAGTAGCAGTATGCAGTAGCAGTATGCAGTAGTAGCAGTATGCAGTAGTAGCAGTATGCAGTAGTAGCAGTATGCAGTAGTAGCAGTATGCAGTAGTAGCAGTATGCAGTAGCAGCAGTATGCAGTAGCAGCAGTATGCAGTAGTAGCAGTATGCAGTAGTAGCAGTATGCAGTAGTAGCAGTATGCAGTAGTAGCAGTATGCAGTAGTAGCAGTATGCAGTAGCAGTAGTATGCAGTAGCAGTATGCAGTAGCAGTATGCAGTAGCAGTAGTATGCAGTAGCAGTAGCAGTAGCAGTAGTAGTATGCAGTAGCAGTATGCAGTACGCAGTATCAGTATCAGTCCTGGTGCAGTACCTCCTCTGCGGTCCAGAAGGAGGCCTCGGCCTTCTTGTACATGGTCCAGATGTCGTGGTACTGAATGGGGAAGATGACGAAGCGTCGTGGGTTCTCCTTCAGCAGAGGCTCCTCCTGAGGAGAACACTTCTGCTGGAACAAAACAAACCAACATTTAGGAGAGTCTCCCCGGGACGTCCCACTGAGACGGGGACACTTCAATGTCAAACTGGTCCTAGGACACGTCCCATCTGAGGGACACGTGCACCTTCTACTTTGTGAACACAAACTGGACTGAGGATCATCCAAATGTGCAAATCTCAACTGGATTCTGGTGTTTTTGAACACGGAAAAAGTGCAGCTGTTTGTGGCTAAAAGTCCAAAGTGAAACAAAAGCTCTTTTTTGTTGGAAAACTCTTAAATGTGATGATCGTGAATGTCTCTGCGGATAAACCAGACTGTGGCTCTTAAAGCTCTTCAGGAACTTTCCTCTGGTGATCAGCTGTTGGCGCCACAAACGCTTCACTTTGGGCGCCACATTTGCACAAACTCCGCCTTTTAGCGCAAATCAAACACTTTTCCTCCCAAAGTGCGGCTCTGGCGCACAGATGGCGCACTCGGGCCCGGTTTAAGCCGCTTTTGGACCTCTTACCGTGGACTCAGAGAAGATCTTCCGCGCCGTTTTCGAAGCCAAGATGCGGGTGTTGTTCAGGCTGGGAGGCTGCGAGATTCAACAGCACATTTATGAGTCAAACACGGAGACATTTGGACACATTTATGAGTCAAACACGGAGACATTTGGACACATTTATGAGTCAAACACTGAGACATTTGGCCACTTTTGTCCCGGGTCTTACCGTGTTCTCTTTGTCCACACTCAAAGCGCTCATTTTGCTGCTCACGGAGGTTTCATTCTTCACGGACAGAGGAGAGCGCGCAGTCAGCATCTTTACGGTTCACTTAAAACGCTACGGAACAATAAATAAAAGAATTAAAAGTGTAAAAAAGCGGGTTGTGCGCTAAAGTGTCGCTAAAGGAGCGGACAGAGCGGAGGAGCGGGACAGACTGAAGCGCCGCGGCTCCAACTGCCTTTTATTCAAGTGTTGGCGCTGAACGCGGAGCCCGAGGGACGCAGCCAATCAGAGCGCACGTTTACTGCGGAGCCCGAGGGACGCAGCCAATCAGAGCGCACGTTTACTGCGGAGCCCGAGGGACGCAGCCAATCAGAGCGCACGTTTACTGCGGAGCCCGAGGGACGCAGCCAATCAGAGCGCACGTTTACTGCGGGGGGGACGAAAGTGCGGAGGAAAATTGCTCACAAGCGAATAAAATACAACTAAAAATGACTTTATTTTACGGCGACATGAACAGATCCGTGTCCAGGCGCTTCGTCCTCAAACGTCAGAGCGAAAAGACGCTTTTATCGGGAGTTTTTAACACAATATTGAGGCTGTGGGGGATTTAACTGGAAGAGGACAGAGAGCCAATCAGAAGCGACGTACAGCACGTCACATCCGGGTTTGGCAGCGGGAAATCTAAAATAAACCGCGAAAAGTTGAACAAAAACTCCACAAAAACTCCACAAAGTCACTGACAAAAGCCAAACCGACATTAAAGCTACTCTTACGGAACATTTCGGAACATTCAGCCTCTGCCACAAACTGCGAAGGTTTTACTCGTGTAAATGGAGGATTTTAGTGGTGCTAAGACCTGGTTCAGTCCTGGTTCAGTCCTGGTCTAGACCTGGTTTAGTCCTGGTTTAGATCTGGTTTAGTCCTGGTTTAGATCTGGTTTAGTCCTGGTTTAGACCTGGTTCAGTCCTGGTTTAGACCTGGTTCAGTCCTGGTTTAGACCTGGTTTAGTCCTGGTTTAGATCTGGTTTAGTCCTGGTTTAGATCTGGTTTAGACCTGGTTTAGTCCTGGTTTAGATCTGGTTTAGTCCTGGTTTAGACCTATGAAATGAAACATTATCACCGTACAGAAATACAACTTTTTATTTCTCTTGTTATTGTTAATTATTTCCACTTTGTTTAGTGTTTTTTCAGTTGTCCGGTTTCAGTCCTTCGTCCCTCTGGCTGTTCACCACTTTTACCAAACACTTCTGATGTTTAGAGCCATAAAACCAATTCTGCCACAAAAGTCCAAACCGTTTGGAGTTTGTAAAAATGTGCAGGAGCAGCTCACTGTTTGGGAGGACGAGGAGGTGCGCCGCTCCAAAGAGGACATCCAGAGGACACAAGAGGGGTCCCGCGGGGCCCCCTCCAGATCCAGAGGACACAGGAGACTGTGGGGAAGCCTGCTCCAGAAAAGCCCCACAGTGCAGCTTTAAACCCAGGTAGGACTGTTGGTGTCCGTCTCACCTGTCCCCCCGTCTCACCTGTCCCCCCGTCTCACCTGTCCTCCCCGTCTCACCTGTCCTCCCCGTCTCACCTGTCCTCCCGTCTCACCTGTCCCCCAGTCTCACCTGTCCTCCCGTCTCACCTGTCCCCCAGTCTCACCTGTCCTCCCTGTCTCCCCTCTCCCCCACTCTCACCTGCCCTCCCCGTCTCACCTGTCCCCCTGTCTCACCTGTCCCCCTGTCCCCCAGTCTCACCTGTCCCCCAGTCTCACCTGTCCTCCCTGTCTCACCTGTCCCCCAGTCTCACCTGTCCCCCAGTCTCACCTGTCCCCCAGTCTCACCTGTCCTCCTGTCTCACCTGTCCTCCCTGTCTCACCTGTCCCCCAGTCTCACCTGTCCCCCAGTCTCACCTGTCCTCCTTGTCTCACCTGTCCCCCAGTCTCACCTGTCCTCCCTGTCTCACCTGTCCTCCCCGTCTCACCTGTCCTCCCCGTCTCACCTGTCCCCCTGTCCCCCTGTCTCACCTGTCCCCCTGTCTCACCTGTCTCAGCTCAGTTAAACTGCAGGTTCTTCAGAATGGGACATTTCCTCACAGTCTCATATGTACGTTTATATTTTATATAGACTTTCTGATTATTTTGATTTCAGATTTTTACCAATAAATTTCAACCTGAAGCTGGTTTGTTTGTCTGCGGGTGCTCGCGCGGTCAGATTAGTACGATTAAGGTCAGATTAGTTTTTATGTCAAACTCTTTTCATATTTAATATTTCCATCTGAAGGCACTGCTGTGTCTGAAGCTGTTCAACTTTAATCTGAGATTTACTTTTACAACAAAGACGTGATGTGAAGTCCACCAGACGTCCCTCTGAGAACATCACAGACTCTAAACACGACCACGGGGACGTGAGTTCTTTTATTGATGAACATTATGACATCAAACACAAACTGATCAGAAAACTGATCAATCTGTTTGAAAACAGGCGGTTTCCCTTTCTCTGTTCTGTGTAGAAAATGTGATGTATGTAAATGTTTTTTTGGCACAAACTCAATAAAAAGCTCTCAGTCCGTTCAAAAACCTTCTGGAGGAGCGCTCGTTTACACACAAGTTCAACTTTGTGCCATAGACGGTTTATATAAAAGGACACGCCAAACCTTCACTTAAACATCTGTATGGAGCTGCTCGTAGTAGTAGTAGTAGTAGTAGTAGTAGTAGTAGCAGTAGTAGTAGCAGTAGTAGTAGCAGTAGTAGTAGTAGTAGTAGTAGTAGTAGTAGTAGGTTTTCCACAAACTGCAGTTCCTCTGTTGTCCACGCGGTGTCTCTGCAGCCCGCCCAGTCTGTGCACGAGACACGAAAGTTAATCCTGGTTCGGTTCAGATTTAGTCCTGGTTTATTCCTGTTTTTGTTCTGGTTTAGCCCTGTTTTAGACCTGGTTTAGCCCTGTTTTAGACCTGGTTTAGCCCTGTTTTAGACCTGGTTTAATCCTGGTTTAGTCCTGGTTTAGCCCTGTTTTAGACCTGGTTTAGTCCTGGTTTAGCCCTGTTTTAGACCTGGTTTAGTCCTGGTTTAGTCCTGTTTTAGTCCTGGTTTAGTCCTGGTTTAGTCCTGTTTTAGACCTAGTTTAGTCCTGGTTTAGTCCTGTTTTAGACCTAGTTTAGTCCTGGTTTAGTCCTGGTTTAGTCCTGTTTTAGACCTAGTTTAGTCCTGGTTTAGTCCTGGTTTAGACCTAGTTTAGTCCTGGTTTAGTCCTGTTTTAGACCTAGTTTAGTCCTGGTTTAGTCCTGTTTTAGACCTAGTTTAGCCCTGTTTTAGACCTGGTTTAGTCCTGTTTTAGACCTAGTTTAGTCCTGGATTAGTCCTGGTTTAGTCCTGTTTTAGACCTAGTTTAGCCCTGTTTTAGACCTAGTTTAGCCCTGTTTTAGACCTGGTTTAGTCCTGGTTTAGTCCTGTTTTAGACCTGGTTTAGTCCTGGTTTAGTCCTGTTTTAGACCTAGTTTAGACCTGGTTTAGTCCTGGTTTAGTCCTGTTTTAAACCTAGTTTAGTCCTGTTTTAGACCTGGTTTAGCCCTGTTTTAGACCTGGTTTAGACCTGGTTTAGTCCTGGTTTAGTCCTGTTTTAAACCTAGTTTAGCCCTGTTTTAGACCTGGTTTAGTCCTGGTTTAGTCCTGGTTTAGTCCTGTTTTAAACCTAGTTTAGTCCTGTTTTAGACCTGGTTTAGTCCTGGTTTAGTCCTGTTTTAGACCTAGTTTAGTCCTGGATTAGTCCTGGTTTAGTCCTGTTTTAGACCTGGTTTAGTCTTGGTTTAGTCTTGGTTTAGTCCTGGTTTAGTCTTGGTTTAGTCTTGGTTTAGTCCTGGTCTGAATGTCGGTCAGTGTGGCAGAACGCTGAGGCTTGTTACGTCACAGAATCCGAGGCTGTGATTGGTCACGCCCACCGGGAGCTGCCCTGTGATTGGCGGAGCGCTGTTACCGGGCGCCGCGGGCAGAGAGGCCGGGCCGCGGTGCGCACAGAGCGGCTTGTGTAACCGCGCAGAGCCGCTGACACTTCCAGAGACCCGCCGCGGTGTTACGGAACACCCAGCCCGGGCTGAGCGACGGGTTTACGGCCAAACACCGCGGAATGTGACCCATATTCAAGAGGGGCGGACCCGGGACTGAGCCAGGACTAAAACAGGACTAAAACCAGGACTGAACCAGGACTAAAACAGGACTAAAACAGGACTAAAACCAGGACTGAACCAGGACTGAACCAGGACTAAAACCAGGACTGAACCAGGACTAAAACCAGGACTAAAACTAGGACTAAACCAGGACAAAAACAGGACAAAAACAGGACTAAAACCAGGACTAAAACCAGGACTAAAACCAGGACTAAAACCAGGACTAAAACAGGACTAAAACAGGACTAAAACCAGGACTAAAACCAGGACTAAAACCAGGACTAAAACCAGGACTAAAACAGGACTAAAACAGGACTGAACCAGGACTAAAACAGGACTGAACCAGGACTAAAACCAGGACTAAAACCAGGACTAAAACAGGACTAAAACCAGGACTGAACCAGGACTAAAACAGGACTGAACGGACTAAAACAGGACTGAACCAGGACTAAAACCAGGACTAAAACCAGGACTGAACCAGGACTAAAACAGGGACTAAAACAGGACTAAACCAGGACTAAAACAGGATCAAACCAAGATCTGAACCAGGACCAAACCAGGTTTCTGCAGCTGACACTTGACAGGATAGTGATGAGGGTTTAGTCCTGGTTTAGTCCTGGTTTAGTCCTGGTTTAAAGTCCGGATTTAAATCTGGTTCATTGTGGTTAATCTTGTGTTTGTTTCATTCTCATGTTTGAGGAACTCTTTATTATTCGTCTGTAACATCTCCAAAGCTCCAAACGCTCTGTTCCACCTCGTGATGTCATCAACTGAACAGCTCCTTTTACCTTTAGTTCAGTCGAGGTCGGCGACTCCAGGACTGAAATGATCCAGATGATTCTAGTGAAGGTGTGTGGAGTTTAAAAACACAGTGGAGCTCTTCCTGTATCACCACATGATGACATCACAAGGTGGAACAGAGTGTTTTCAGTGTGAGAGAAGAACTCGTGTTAAATCTGCAGGTTTGTGTGTGAAACAAAACACGACTCCAGGTCTGTCTGTGTGGATTTTTGCATATTCTACCCGTGTCCGTGTGTAGTTTGCATATTCTACCCATGTATGTGTGGATTTTGCATGTTCTACCTGTGTCTGTTTAATTTGCATATTCTACCTGTCTGTGTGGATTTTTTTCATATTCTTGTGTCCGTGTGGATTTTTGCATGCTCTACCCGTGTATGTGTGGATTTTTGCATATTCTACCTGTGTCCATGTGGATTTTTTTTTGCATGCTCTACCTATGTCCTTGTCCAGTTTGCATATTCTACCTGCGTCTGTGTGGATTTTGCATGTTCTACCTGCGTCTGTTTAATTTGCATATTCTACCTGTGTCCGTGTGGATTTTTGCATATTCTACCCATGTCTGTGTGGATTTTTGCATGCTCTCTGTGTCTGTGTGGATTTTGCATGTTCTACCTGCATCTGTTTAGGTTGCATATTCTACCCATGTCTGTGTGGATTTTTGCATATTCTACCCGTGTCTGTGTGGATTTTTGCATATTCTACCTGTGTCCGTGTGGAGTTTTGCATATTCTACCCATGTATGTGTGGATTCTTGCATATTCTACCTGTGTCCGTGTGGAGTTTCGCATATTCTACCCATGTATGTGTGGATTTTTGCATATTCTACCTGTGTCTATGTGGATTTTTGCATATTCTGTATGTGGATTTTGCATATTCTGTGTCTGTGTGGATTTTTTGCATGCTCTACCTGTGTCCTTGTGCAGTTTGCATATTCTACCTGTGTCAGTGTGGATTTTGCATATTCTACCCGTGTATGTGTGGATTTTTGCATATTCTACCTGTGTCCATGTGGATTTTTTTTTGCATGCTCTACCTATGTCCTTGTCCAGTTTGCATATTCTGTCTGTGGATTTTGCATATTCTGTGTCTGTGTGGATTTTTTGCATGCTCTACCTGTGTTAGTGTGGATTTTTGCATATTCTACCCGTGTCTGTGTGGATTTTTGCATATTCTACCCATGTCTGTGTGGATTTTTGCATGCTCTCTGTGTCTGTGTGGATTTTCCATGTTCTACCTGCATCTGTTTAGGTTGCATATTCTACCCATGTCTGTGTGGATTTTTGCATATTCTACCCGTGTCTGTGTGGATTTTTGCATATTCTACCCGTGTCTGTGTTGATTTTTGCATATTCTACCCATGTCTGTGTGGATTTTTGCATATTCTACCAATGTATGTGTGGATTTTTGCATATTCTACCCGTGTCTGTGTGGATTTTTGCATATTCTACCTGTGTCTATGTGGATTTTTGCATATTCTACCTGTGTCTATGTGGATTTTTGCATATTCTGTCTGTGGATTTTGCATATTCTGTGTCTGTGTGGATTTTTTGCATGCTCTACCTGTGTCCTTGTGCAGTTTGCATATTCTACCTGTGTCAGTGTGGATTTTGCATATTCTACCCATGTATGTGTGGATTCTTGCATATTCTACCTGTGTCTGTGTGGATTCTTGCATATTCTACCCATGTATGTGTGGATTTTTGCATATTCTACCTGTGTCTATGTGGATTTTTGCATATTCTGTCTGTGGATTTTGCATATTCTGTGTCTGTGTGGATTTTTGCATGCTCTACCTGTGTCCTTGTGCAGTTTGCATATTTTACCTGTGTCAGTGTGGATTTTGCATATTCTACCTGTGTCTGTGTGGATTTTTGCATATTCTACCCATGTGTGTGTGGATTCTTGCATATTCTACCTGTGTGTATGCTGAAAAAGCACAGCCGCACACTTTTAAGTTCATATTTTTATTTTGTAAAAAGAGCCTTAATCTTAAGTGACGTTTACAGGCAAATGTTCTGAAATGTTTTATTACCATATTATAAGATGATAAACATTTAATATGAGGTATTTAAGTCCCGGCTACACGATGGGCCAATGGAAAACAGCTGGACAGATGTTCGTTTTAAATATTCATAATTACAATAGGTAGTGTCACAGTGAGGAAAAACGCCGTAATGCGGAACACGGAACATTCAGTACATACACGTTTATACAGTATTTACACAACAAAACGCACAAATGTCAATATTAATAAAAGCTTTGGCCAAACTTAAAAAAGAGTGCATACATTTCTAACCTGTACAAAATGGAGTAAACATGTTTCTTTTCTTATTATACACAAAGGTACAAAAACAGCGGAAAAATCGGTTGTATTTTATTTAAAAAATCCAGTGCATTGTCAGGTATGTGTGTTGTAGTTTTAGTAGTAGCAGCCATGTCGTCTCCTTCCTCCTCGGAGTAACAGAAAAATGCTTGTGGCAAAAATAACGAGATCCTGAGTTGAGCGGAAAGAGGCTTCGGCGGCGTTTGGAGCGGAAAGAAAACGGAATTTAAAAAAGGACGGAAAAACGAAAGAGCCACAGCTGCACGTTTAGACGGAAAAACAAACGACTGCATCGGTTCTAATGTCGTTTCCTCATCACGAACACGCCCGCAAACTGGAAACGCTCCGGTCCACCTTGTGATGTCATCGTGTGGTGATACAGGAAGTGCTCCACTGTGTTTTTAAAGGTCTGTTTTTGAGGAGGAAACGACTTTAGAACATGACTTAAAGCTCAGAAGAGTCAGTACAAACCATAAAGACTTTTTTTGTGCGAGTTTGAGGCGCAAAAACAAAGTTAAACCAGGACTAAACCAAGACTAAACCAGGACTAAACCAGGTCTAAATCAGGACTAAACCAGGTCTGAACCAGGTCTAAACCAGGACTAAACCAGGACTAAACCAGGACTAAACCAGGTCTGAACCAGGTCTAAACCAGGACTAAACCAGGACTAAACCAGGTCTGAACCAGGTCTAAACCAGGACTAAACCAGGACTAAACCAGGACTAACCCAGGTCTAAACCAGGTCTAAACCAGGTCTAAACCAGGTCTAAACCAGGACTAAACCAGGACTAAACCAGGTCTAAACCAGGTCTAAACCAGGTCTAAACCAGGTCTAAACCAGGACTGAACCAGGTCTAAACCAGGACTAAACCAGGACTAAACCAGGACTAAACCAGGACTAAACCAGGACTAAACCAGGACTAAACCAGGACTGAACCAGGTCTAAACCAGGTCTAAACCAGGACTAAACCAGGACTAAACCAGGACTAAACCAGGTCTAAATCAGGTCTGAACCAGGTCTAAATCAGGACTAAACCAGGTCTAAACCAGGACTAAACCAGGACTGAACCAGGTCTAAACCAGGACTAAACCAGGACTAAACCAGGTCTAAACCAGATCTAATTTTAAATGAAAATACAGGTTGCGTTCACGTTCTAGAATTCGTCGTAGTTTCAGATGGAGAAACTTCTCGTCGTTCTTCTGGTTCTTTGTTCGGGATCAGCTCCACAAACGTGTCGTTTTAATCTTCTGGTTTAAAGTCCTTCCAGCGGAAACTCTCACGTCTTTGGGCTGAAGAACGCTGAACACTTTCTGAATCCTGTGACATTTATTTCTCCAGAGAAGAGGCTCAACTTTGTGGGATTAAAGATCTGAGCCATAAACCAGATTAAACTCGAGCGATTCTAGAGTGTGAACAGACTAAAAGTGCGAGTGGCTCCTGTTTTCTTCTCGCGTCGAACGCCGGCGAAGCCTCGTGGTTCCTCGGTTGTGTTGAAGAAAAGGCTGAACTGGCTGGAAACCGTCCTGAGAGCTCAGGACTCGCTGAATCCCGGACGTTTCGCTCGAGGGCTCCATGTCGGCTCCATTTCCCCACGTTTAAAAGGACGAGTAACGTTTTCACAATCTGGACCTTATTTCGGTGATAAAACAACGTCATTTACTCGCCCATTGTACTTTGGTGTCATTTGGAGAGGTTTTGGAGTTTGGCGATATCCGTTTAACGTGAGTGGTCGGGGCACGATGTTACGGTCACCAAATAACACAAACTTTATCACTTTTCAAATGACAAAAGTTCAGTGTGTGAGTTTACACTTTAGTTTGAGTCAAAAGTGGAACCAGAGAGTCATGGTTCTGATTGGATGACGTCATCATCGAGGACCGCGCGCAGACATTCATTCCGCTACTTTGCTTAGAAAACGCTCAGAACTTTTGTGTTTTGAGCGACACATGTCTGAAGATTGGGACTTGGAGACTGAAGAGGACTTATTTGAGTATGATGTCCGTCCCTGTCGTTTTGAGTATACGGAGGAGGAGGTGTTAGAAAGAAGGAAGCGGAGACAGTTTGAGGAGCACCAGAGAACAGCGAGCGACGGCCACATAGTGTTTATGTGGACATGTCGATGGCAGCAGAGGAAGAACGCCTTTGCTGTCTCCAGTGGGATTTGTGTCCAGGAGATGAACGTCTGGGTGATGAAAACAGAAATCTGTGTCTGTCGACTCTGGAGGATATTCGCGCCATGATGAACCGTGGTGTAAGAGAAACATTTTTTCATGTTCCGAAAGTCAAACCAAAGTGTAAACTAACACACTGAACTTTTGTCATCTGAAAAGTGATAAAGTTTGTGTTATTTGGTGACCACAACATCGTGAACCGACCACTCACGTTAAACGGATATCGCCAAACTCCGAAATCTCCGGAAATGCTCCAAATGACACCAAAGTACAATGGGCGAGTAAATAGTAAAAACGTTACTTTTCCTTCAGACTCCATCTGAGGAAAACTAAAGTAGTGTGGCACTCTCTCATTAAAGCTGCACTGCGGGACTTTTCCGGTCGAGGTTTCGTTTCCGCTCGTGTCACTGGACGTGTTCATGTGCCTGGAAACTTCCGCAGTATGGCATTAAACTGATCCAGTCACATGATTGTGCGTTTTTATTGCTCAAGATTTACGTCGGGAAAAACAGGGTGACCTCTCCACAGATCCGACCTGTGTGTGACGCTGGGTGGCCGACCCTCCAACAGAAAAGTGACGCACTGGGCTTTTAATTCTGAGGTGCCGTTTTAAACATTTGATTATTTTACCCGAGGACCGTCGCCATGGTGATTAACAATCCAAACCTAAATATTCGACAGTCCTCAAAATGGCGCCCGTCCCCAGACCCTGGAGACGGTCTTCGAGCGAAACGGCCGGATTCACGGCGTCCCGGGGCATTATGTTCAGTTGGTCTTTGTGAGGTCGGCGCGCTGGGATTGGCCGATGGCGCCGGTCGCCCACGCCGACCGTTTGGCGGTCATGTGGCGGCGCGCGTGCTTGGTCAGGTGGTCGCTGCGCATGAAGCGGCGCTCGCACACGGAGCACGCGAACTTCTTCTCCCCGGTGTGAGTGCGGCGATGGCGTGAAAGTTCATCAGAGCGAGCAAACTTTTTATCACAGCCCTCCCACGCACAGCTGAACGGCTTCTCCCCTGAGCAAACACGAAAACCAACACCAGGGTTAGACACAGCAGCACGACCACAGCCTCCTCATCCACTCCACCACAGAACCAGACCGGGACCAGACCGGGACCAGACCGGGACCAGACCGGGACCAGACCGGGACCAGACCGGGACCAGACTCACCTGTGTGCGTCCTCAGGTGAGCTTTCAGGTGCGAGCTCTTGAAGTAGGTTTTCTTGCAGCCGGGGAAGGAGCAGACGTAGTTCCTTCGCCGCGAGAACTCCACCACCGGCGTTACCGTGGAGATGCCGTTTCCGGGGCCCGTTCCCGTGGCAACGTACACCGGCGCCGGAGCCAGTGGGAGGAGCTTGGTTACGACCGCACTGCCCCGAGAGCCGACCTGTCCAAAGACAAGAAAAGGACTGAACCAGGACTAAACCAGGTCTAAACCAGGTCTAAACCAGGACTGAACAAGGACTGAACCAGGTCTAAACCAGGACTGAACCAGGTCTAAACCAGGACTAAATCAGGACTGAACCAGGTCTAAACCAGGTCTAAACCAGGTCTAAACCAGGACTAAACCAGGACTAAACCAGGACCAAACCAGGTCTAAACCAGGACCGAACAAGGACTGAACCAGGTCTAAACCAGGACTGAACCAGGTCTAAACCAGGACTAAACCAGGACTGAACCAGGTCTAAACCAGGACTAAACCAGGACTGAACCAGTCTAAACCAGGACTAAACCAGGACTGAACCAGTCTAAACCAGGTCTAAACCAGGACTGAACCAGGTCTAAACCAGGACTGAACCAGGACTAAACCAGGATTAAACAAGGACTGAACCAGGACTGAACCAGGTCTAAACCAGGATTAAACCAGGACTAAACCAGGACTGAACCAGGTCTAAATCAGGTCTAAACCAGGACTGAACCAGGACTGAACCAGGACTAAACCAGGATTAAACAAGGACTGAACCAGGACTGAACCAGGTCTAAACCAGGTCTAAACCAGGACTGAACCAGGTCTAAACCAGGTCTAAACCAGGACTGAACCAGGTCTAAACCAGGACTAAACCAGGTCTAAACCAGGACTAAACCAGGACTAAACCAGGACTGAACCAGGTCTAAACCAGGACTAAACCAGGATTAAACAAGGACTAAACAAGGACTGAACCAGTCTAAACCAGGACTAAACCAGGACTGAACCAGGACTGAACCAGGTTTAAACCAGGACTGAACCAGGACTGAACCAGGACTAAACCAGGACTAAACCAGGTCTAAACCAGGTCTAAACCAGGTCTAAACCAGGACTAAATCAGGTCTAAACCAGGACTGAACCAGGTCTAAACCAGGTCTAAACCAGGACTAAACCAGGACTAAACCAGGACTAAACCAGGACTCACCTGCGTTTGGGGCACGACGAGCATCACGGCGCCCTGAGGGACGCCAGAGCTGACCAGGATCTGCTTCGGTGACCCCTGAACAATGGCCGAGATGACGCCGGACCTCCCGCTGACCGGGATGACCTGGCACAGCAGCGGCGAGGGCGTGGCTGTCGTGCGGGGCGGGGCTACGTGAGGGGGCGGGGCTGGCGAGCTCGATGCCGGCTCCATATTAGGGCATTCGGCCACGTGTGAGGGAGTGTCTGTGGGGAGTGCGCTGTTGTCGTTGGGAGCGTTATTTGGCGAACTGGAGACCTGGGCGACGCCGGGAGCACCGTTTGGCAGAGAGCCGGGCACAGGGGCGCTCGGGGGCAGGCCGGGGGCGCTCGGGGGCAGGCTGGGGGCGTGGCTTTCAATCGGAGGCTCTGGGGATAAAATCGGAGCGGTATAGATGGCGTCCGGTTGGGTCGTGGCGCTTATCTGCAGCGTTGGCGGCTCGGGGGTTAAAATGGGCGCGTCTTGTGCACAGGGGGCGTGGCTTTCCTGGGGTTCGGGGGTGAGGTTCGGCAGCAGAGTGGGTGGAGTCATCAGGACGTTGGAGATTTCCAGAACGTTTTTGGGCAGGAAGTTTGTGTCGGCCGTGTGGCGGATGACGCTGGTCGCCATGGCGCGGCTCAGAGTAGGAGGGCCCGCGTCGGCGTAAATGGGAAGCGAGCAGGAAGTGGTGATTTCCGTGGCGAAGAGTGGGCGGGGCAGCAGGGGTTTGGGGGCGGAGCATGTGAGCACAGGTGTGGTCGACGTCTCGGCGAAGCTCGGACTGTGAGGAGGAGTCATGCACTGGAGAAAGACACGAGAGTCAGGACTAAACCGGGGCTAAACCGGGACTAAACCTGGACTAAACCAGGGACTAAACCAGGACTAAACCAGGGACTAAACCAGGGACTAAACCAGGGACTAAACCAGGACTAAACCAGGACTAAACCAGGGACTAAACCAGGGACTAAACCCGGTCTAAACCCGGTCTAAACCCGTCCGGGCTCGTACCAGGGAGGACAGGGCCACCAGGTCGCGCTGTTCGCCATTGGGCTCCAGGTGGAGGGAGTCACACGAGTCACATGTTGGCGTCAGGGGGCGGAGCTTCTGTGAACCCCAGGAGCTCATGCTGACCAGGACCTCGGCCGCCTCCAGGTCCGGGTACGGCCTCCAGTCCATGTCCAGACCGGTTATAGACCTGGTCCAACCTGCGGACAGACAGAGGGGTCAGAGAGGGGGCACATGGGTCACACGGCGAGTGTCCTGCTCATGGGCACAGCAATATCCAGGACTGAACCAGGACTAAACCAGGACTAAACAGGACTAAACCAGGACTGAACCAGGACTGAACCAGGACTGAACCAGGACTAAACCAGGACTAAACAGGACTGAACCAGGACTGAACCAGGACTGAACCAGGACTAAACCAGGACTAAATGGGACTAAACCAGGACTAAATGGGACTAAACCAGGACTAAATGGGACTAAACCAGGACTGAACCAGGACTAAATGGGACTAAACCAGGACTGAACCAGGACTAAATGGGACTAAACCAGGACTAAATGGGACTAAACCAGGACTGAACCAGGACTAAACCAGGACTAAACCAGGACTAAATGGGACTAAACCAGGACTAAACCAGGACTAAACCAGGACTAAACCAGGACTAAATGGGACTGAACCAGGACTGAAATCAATAATAATAATAATCAATAATAATAATCAATAATAATAATTAATAATAATAATCAATAATAATAATAATCCATAATAATAATCAATAATAATAATCAATAATAAAAGGCTGTGGGAGAGTTTTGCTGATGAAGTGACAGTGAGAATCAGAATCGGTATCGGGGAGTCGGGCTCTGGAGAACGCTGCGGAAACAGATGATGTCATCGCGCTCTGATTGGTCCAAGAGGAAAAAAACAAAAACACACCGAGGCAGCCGAGGATTCACAAAGACCGGACCAGACCCAGGACTAAACCAGGACTAAACCAGGACCAGACCCAGGACTAAACCAGGACTAAACCAGGACCAGACCCAGGACTAAACCAGGACTAAACCAGGACCAGACCCAGGACTAAACCAGGACTAAACCAGGACCAGACCCAGGACTAAACCAGGACTAAACCAGGACCAGACCCAGGACTAAACCAGGACTAAACCAGGACCAGACCCAGGACTAAACCAGGACTAAACCAGGACCAGACCCAGGACTAAACCAGGACTAAACCAGGACCAGACCCAGGACTAAACCAGGACTAAACCAGGACCAGACCCAGGACTAAACCAGGACTAAACCAGGACCAGACAGAGGACTAAACCAGGACTAAACCAGGACCAGACCCAGGACTAAACCAGGACTAAACCAGGACCAGACAGAGGACTAAACCAGGACCAGACAGAGGACTAAACCAGGACTAAACCAGGACTAAACCAGGACCAGACAGAGGACTAAACCAGGACCAGACCGAGGACTAAACCAGGACTAAACCAGGACCAGACCGAGGACTAAACCAGGACTAAACCAGGACTAAACCAGAACCAGACCGAGGACTAAACCAGGATTAAACCAGGACCAGACCGAGGACTAAACCAGGACCAGACCGAGGACTAAACCGGGACTAAACCAGGACCAGACCAAGAACTAAACCGGGACTAAACCAGGACCAGACCCAGGACTAAACCGGGACCAGACCGAGGACTAAACCGGGACTAAACCAGGACCAGACCGAGGACTAAACCAGGACGAAACCAGGACCAGACCGAGGACTACACCGGGACTAAACCAGGACTAAACCAGGACTCAGCCAGAGCTAAATCAGGACCAGACCAAGGACTAAACCGGGACAGGACCAGGAATAGACCAGGACTAAGCACGGGACTAATCCAGGACTAAACCTGGACTAAAAGGACCCAATAAGGACCAAAAACCAGGACTGCAGCAGTAGCAGAATCTGCAGTTGTAATTTGGCACATGACCAGCAGAGGGCGCACGGACCCGCCCTCTGCTGCTGCGCTGAGGAGTGAAGCAGTTTGAACCAGGTCTGGGTTCATCTTTAGACTTTAAAAACCTGCAGGAGCTCCGCTGACCTCATGATATAAACAAGCAGGGTTAAAAATAAGATTATTTCCACACTGTCTGGACTACGCAGACTGGAGTTTTCAGTAATATTCGATTTTTAAAGTTGATCTGCTTAAAAAATGAATTTAAAACATCTCGTTACAGTAAAGAAACTCTTTAATCGCCGGAAATGACAACAGACGTGGAGCTCCAGTTCTCCAACCTCCAGATGATTTTTGCATCTTTTCAAATGTGGCGCCACATTTGGGCCCCGACTCTGGCGCTTAGACCCTGGTGCCCAGTCCTGATCCAGACCTGGTCCAGTCCTGGTCCAGACCTGGTCCAGACCTGGTCCAGACCTGGTCCAGACCTGGTCCAGACCTGGTCTGAGCCGGCTGGTCTCTTGATGCAGAGGTGCAACAGTGGAGCTCTATGCAGGGAACACTGTGTACTCCACTATAGGCTTACACTATAGACTGAGACCTGAACCAGGACTGAACCAGGACTGAACAAGGACTGAACCAGGACTGGACCAGGACTGGACCAGGACTGGACCAGGACTGGACCAGGACTGGACCAGGACTGAACCAGGACTGGACCAGGACTGGACCAGGACTGAACCAGGACTGGACCAGGACTAAACAAGGACTGAACCAGGACTAAACAAGGACTAAACAAGGACTGAACCAGGACTGAACCAGGACTAAACAAGGACTGAACAAGGACTGAACAAGGACTGAACCAGGACTGAACCAGGACTGAACCAGGACTGGACAAGGACTAAACAAGGACTGAACCAGGACTAAACAAGGACTAAACAAGGACTAAACAAGGACTGAACCAGGACTGAACCAGGACTAAACAAGGACTGAACCAGGACTAAACAAGGACTAAACAAGGACTGAACCAGGACTGAACCAGGACTAAACAAGGACTGAACAAGGACTGAACCAGGACTGAACCAGGACTGAACCAGGACTGGACAAGGACTAAACAAGGACTGAACCAGGACTAAACAAGGACTAAACAAGGACTAAACAAGGACTGAACCAGGACTGAACCAGGACTAAACAAGGACTGAACCAGGACTGAACCAGGACTAAACCAGGACTAAACAAGGACTGAACCAGGACTAAACAAGGACTAAACAAGGACTGAACCAGGACTAAACAAGGACTAAACAAGGACTAAACCAGGACTAAACCAGGACTGGACCAGGACTGGACCAGGACTGAACCAGGACTGGACCAGGACTGGACCAGGACTGAACCAGGACTGGACCAGGACTAAACAAGGACTGAACCAGGACTAAACAAGGACTAAACAAGGACTGAACCAGGACTGAACCAGGACTAAACAAGGACTGAACAAGGACTGAACAAGGACTGAACCAGGACTGAACCAGGACTGAACCAGGACTGGACAAGGACTAAACAAGGACTGAACCAGGACTAAACAAGGACTAAACAAGGACTAAACAAGGACTGAACCAGGACTGAACCAGGACTAAACAAGGACTGAACCAGGACTAAACAAGGACTAAACAAGGACTGAACCAGGACTGAACCAGGACTAAACAAGGACTGAACAAGGACTGAACCAGGACTGAACCAGGACTGAACCAGGACTGGACAAGGACTAAACAAGGACTGAACCAGGACTAAACAAGGACTAAACAAGGACTAAACAAGGACTGAACCAGGACTGAACCAGGACTAAACAAGGACTGAACCAGGACTGAACCAGGACTAAACCAGGACTAAACAAGGACTGAACCAGGACTAAACAAGGACTAAACAAGGACTGAACCAGGACTAAACAAGGACTAAACAAGGACTAAACCAGGACTAAACCAGGACTGGACCAGGACTGGACCAGGACTGAACCAGGACTGAACCAGGACTAAACAAGGACTGAACCAGGACTAAACAAGGACTAAACCAGGACTAAACCAGGACTGAACCAGGACTGAACCAGGACTAAACAAGGACTGAACCAGGACTAAACAAGGACTGAACCAGGACTAAACAAGGACTAAACAAGGACTAAACCAGGACTAAACCAGGACTAAACAAGGACTGAACCAGGACTGAACCAGGACTGAACCAGGACTAAACTAAGACTGAACCAGGACTGGATTAGGACTAAACAAGGACTAAAACAGGACTAAACCAGGACTAAAAATGGACTGAACCAGGACTAAAAATGGACTGAACCAAGACTAAACAAGGACTAAATCAGGACTAAACAAGGACCGATCCAGGACTCAACTTTTCAATTAAAAAAAGTAATGGATATTGCCAAGAGTCGACCACTCAACCAATTAACTTCATATCTGGGCAACAACAGCACCAGCAAGGACTAGACCAGGACTAAACCAGGACTAGACCAGGACTAACCCAGGACTAGACCAGGACTAGACCAGGACTAGACCGGGACTGCACAGTCTATCAGATCCAACCTGTTGAATTTTGGGCGGGAAGATTTTATTTTTTGATTTGAACCAGGACGAACCAGAGACAAAGCTTTTCCAACGCCTCGTCACACCACAACAAGTCTGACCGGGAACTAAACCAGGTCTAAACCGGGGTCTAAACCAAGACAAAGTTTGTGTTTGTCTTCTATTTGGGTTTGATGGTGTGAGAAAAAACCTGGACTAAACCAGTACCAGACCTGGCTCTTTTGTCTGTTCTCCTTAAATCCGCCCTCGTCTCTTCCTACGATTTCTTATTTTAGACTTTTGCTCCAACACAACTTACAGTGTCCTACCGTGTCCTCGTTTGTCCTACATTATTCTGCTGTCCCGTCCTTTTATCATCACACGTCCCCGTTATTGTCCTCATGTCATATTCCTTTGTAAACCACATTTTCCTCTCAGTTTTTCCTGATTTTACCTCCGTGTATGTGCCCACTCATCAAATTCCGCACTCACACATGATCCTTTTTTTGTTAACTTCCTTCCTAACTTGTCTCCTTGAATCCTCCTTCCTTTCTTTGCATACTGTAGGTCTCATGCACTTACAGTCTCCTCGTTTTTCTTCTTTTTTTTTTTACCCTCATGCCACAATCTTCATGTTTGTCCAAGAGTGCACCTCACCCTCCCTCGGCCCGTGCCCCCTTAACTCATTTCTCCACTTCCTTGTCTCCTTTGTTTTCCTGGGATTACAGAACACTTCTTGGATCCTCCCTCGTTTCCTCGCTCCTTCATAATTAGTTTAATTATCCCTCCTTTGCAGTACAGCTTTCCTCACAATCCGACCTTCCCTGATGACAAAAGGGTGGAAATTTTCTAATTTTCAAACAAAAACAAAACTTCCAATTTAGTTTTGCAAAGTGAAACCACCTCAAACCATTATTTCACCCAAATATCAGTGTTATTTTCATATTTTTTACCTTTCCCCTGCCTTAAATTGTCAGTAAATGCATCAAATAGAATACATTTTTGCACAATAAACACAATTAATATTTTTTTTTGCACAATTAATACATTTTTGCACAATTAATTCACACTTTCAGCGTGGTTTACTGTCAAATCTTTGCAGTAAAGTCTATTTGTATGTCTATTCCACCATCTCCAAAGCCCCAAAATAATCTCCCTCACTTACCTCGTTTGTTCGTTTTATAAAGTTTAGTTTTGTGCAGTTAATTAAACGTGATTAGCAGGTCTTAAGGTGGTTTTCAGGTCCACATTGTCCCGGATTGTCCGGTTCAGGGCGAGTCTCTGCATCAGGAGAGAGAGAGACAGCGCGGAGCCAAACCGGAGCGTGTCCTCATATAAACCTCCCCAAATTATTTAAATAACTACGGCGGAGGGAGCGCTGCAAACAGCCGCAAAACACGCGCAAACAACGGGGAAAGTTGGTGGGAAACGCCGGGACAGGTGCCGTGGAGCCCCGCGGACTGACCTGGCGGGAGGGTCCGGGCGCGGAGTCCGTGGGAAGAGCGCTGTCCTCGGGGTAAACCCAGGTGAAACTGTGGGAAACTGACGCGGAGCTGGACCGGGACGAGCGCGGGGGGTTACACCGGGGCCGGGGAGGCTTCCAGCGGCCACAGAGCGAACCCAAACCCGCGTGGAAGCTTCGGGAGGCGGCTGTGCGGAGCCTTCCCTGCCCCCGTTTCAGCTGAGAAGCTCCGACACGGAAAATTTAAAAAAATAATCAGAAAAACGAAGGGAAACAAAATTCACAGCGAGTCTGGCGGGTGGTAACAGGCAGCCAATCAGAGGCATAGGTGTAGCGGGGCCCGGCCAATCAGCGGGGCGGAGCTGCGTGAGCGGTACGTGGGCGCGCTGTGATTGGCTGAGGCGGGGTGCGTGGCTGCGCAGGGGCGGGTTCCGGAGTCAGCGGTGTCAGAGTAAACCCGGTGAACCCGACACAGTGCACTCGAACTGGGGGAAAGGTTGGGGGGAAGGCCGGGCGAAGACTGCGGAGCTCCGGAGAAAGACGAAAAACACAGCAAAAGAAAGTGAGAAGAGGGACAGACTGCACGGTTTAGGCGAAAAGAGTCTAAAAAAACACGCCGCGTTCAGACAGAAACAAAGAATGAGCCGTTAGCTTAGCAACAACCGCTACAAACTTAAACAAATATACACATATCAAACAAACGGCATTAAAACGAAATAAAAATAATGAAATAAACATTATACGTTATAGTGTGTACACCAAAACACCCTAGCAACAAAGAATTTAGAGGTTTAGAAGTGAAAAGAGACAAATAATTAGTAAAAACAACACTCTAAACATGGCTAAAGTAAAGACTGATTGATTGATTCGTTTTTATTTCAAGTTTGTGCCAAGACAGAAACAGTCATCATTTACATATTATATATACATTGTAAACAACAGAGTGGGGAGAAGAAAAACTTAGAAATATTAAGCTTTAAATGAGCCGTTAGGAGCCAGAATGAGCCGTTAGCTTAGCAACAACTGCTACAAACTCATACATATCAAACAAACGGCATTAAAATGAAATACAAATAATGAAATAAACATTATACGTTATACTGTATACACCAAAACACCCTAGCAACAAAGAATTTAGAGGTTTAAAAGTGAAAAGAGACAAATAATTAGTAAAAACAACACTCTAAACATGGCTAAAGTAAAGACTGATTGATTGATTGATTCATATTTATTTCAAGTTTGTACCAAGACAGAAACAATAATCATTTACATATTATATATACATTGTAAACAACAGAAAAGCACATTTCTCGAAAAGGAGTGGGGAGAAGAAAAACTTATTAAGAATTATTAAGCTTTAAATGAGCCGTTAGGAGCCAGAATGAGCCGTTAGCTTAGCAACAACCTCTACAAACTCACAAATATCAAAGGAACAGCATTAAAACGAAATAAAAACGGCTTTAGAAGGAAATAAACATTATACTGTTTTCATCAGGACAGGGGAAAGGTCAGTAAATAACAAAACAAAAAACATTAATTTGTTTAATCTGGAGGAGAAAACACAAAACACAGCACTTTGCTGTAACTGCAACTTGGCTAATCACTAATTATGAACTAAAATCACAGCTTTAGATGTTAGATTTTTAGGCAAACAAGATCCCAGAGATAGAAGAAACATGCTGTGTGAGAAAATGATCAAAAGAACACCAAAATACCCTAGCAACAAAGAGTTTAGAGGATTAGAAGTGAAAAGAGACAAATAATTTGTAAAAGCAACACTCTAAACATGGCTAAAGAAAATATTGATTGATTGATTCGTATTTATTTCGAGTTTGTGCCAAGACAGAAACAATAATCATTTAGATATTATATATACATTGTAAACAACAGAAAAGCACATTTCTCGAAAAGGAGTGGGGAGAAGAAAAATGTATAATTATTAAGATTTAAACCAAAAAAGACAGCACAGTGCACATAATTGAAATGTAACGCTCCATTGTGTTTAATTATGTACAAATTTAGCTCATAAAGGCACAAACAGAAGTCATTACATGATTATAACTTGTCTAATGAGCGAGTTATAAGTACACATAAAAATCACAAAGCGATAACTGCCTGTCGTTAAAGGTTCTGCACATTGTGGGTCATGTTTGGCTTTATAATGTTGATGTATTGTGCGTCTTTGTTTCAGTGAATGCCGGGAAAACAAGTCAATATCCTGCACAGGATTGATGTGAATCCAGCAGGACACAGATGAGTGTGAGACAGGCTACTGCAGAGGGAGAAAAAAGGAAAACACCAGCAGACAGGATCATTGAACAACAGCGTCTGGAGCAGGACTGCAGCCGAGACGGTAAACGCTGCCCACTTGAACGTTTACGATGCCCTGACTATAGCGCACTCCTCTGTCACTCTGCGTACGCTCGTTTAGCACTTGTTATACTTCAGATATTCTTCGTTTTATTCTGAAAATCGTGTGTAGCAGTGGCCGTGTTTACATGCACCCCAAAAGTGCTCATTTCTGGACTTTTAAGATTACTTAAAGAAGACGCTATATCTCAATCAATCTGTTATAATTTAGGCATTTTAAATCACAATATTGATCTAAAACGAGTGCACTGATGTGAGAAAGTAAATAAATAAAGAGCAGGGGGCGTGGACTGGTGCCGGTTGTGCTGTTTACATCATTTTAATAACTCCAAAATATGATCATAATCAGATTTTGAGCGTGAACGTAAGCGCCACCAGTGTATAATTTATTCTTAGCCTATTAATAGATAGAATTGATCGATACCTTGGATGTGGCTTTGTCAATAGTGAAAGATCTTGTCGTTATGTGATTTGAAAACAGCTGTTTTGTGTCTAAAAACCGTTCACTTTGAAATAAAACCAGTGAAAATGTGATGATTAAAACAGTGTGGAAGTAGAGGAACACGTGTGAAGCCCGTCCAACCAGGAGCAGGTCATATCTTTGGAAAATATCAATAATGATGATCAGTTTTTGGTTATGTTGAAGGTAGATGGCTCATTTTGGACCATCTTTAACCCTCCTGTGGCCTCTGGTCCGGGGGGTTCTCTGGTCCAGGAGGTTCTCTGGTCCAGGGGGGTTCTCTGGTCCGGGGGGGTTCTCTGGTCCAGTTGGTTCTCTGGTCCAGGGGGGTTCTCTGGTCCGGGGGGGTTCTCTGGTCCAGGAGGTTCTCTGGTCCAGGAGGTTCTCTGGTCCGGGGGGTTCTCTGGTCCGGGGGGGTACTCTGGTCCAGGAGGTTCTCTGGTCTGGGGGGGTACTCTGGTCCAGGAGGTTCTCTGGTCCGGGGGGGTACTCTGGCCGTGGTGGAGCCTGCGGTGGAGGTGGCTGGTGCAGGGAGCAGATTGTAAACAGCCGACACGTGCAGCCGTCAGACCACACCCCCTCTCCCGCTGAGGCTCCGCCCACTCTCCCACTCCCCTCAAACGCGGTCACATTTCCAGTCCACAACAGCACTGGGTTCACTGGGTTTACTCCAGCGCTGCGACGGAGGCCCGCGCAGGACAAAAGAGGCAAACGCAACACGAGGACCAAACGCAAAGGGTTAATGTTTGAAGTCTGAAGAGAAAAAAAAAGGATTCAAAACACAAAAGACCAAAGAGGCAATGGGATAAGAGTATGATAGAATAATATATGTAAATATAATACGTTTACAAATAAATACAAGTCCTGGTTCAGTCCTGGTTTAGGACTATACTAGGACTAAACCAGGACTATACTAGGACTAAACCAGGACTATACTAAGACTAAACCAGGACTAAACCAGGACTATACTAGGACTAAACCAGAATTAAACCAGGACTATACTAGGACTAAACCAGGACTATACTAGGACTAAACCAGGACTATACTAAGACTAAACCAGGACTAAACCAGGACTAAACCAGGACTAAACCAGGACTATACTAGGACTAAACCAGGACTATACTAAGACTAAACCAGGACTAAACCAGGACTATACTAGGACTAAACCAGAACTAAACCAGGACTATACTAGGACTAAACCAGGACTATACTAGGACTAAACCAGGACTATACTAAGACTAAACCAGGACTAAACCAGGACTAAACCAGAACTAAACCAGGACTATACTAGGACTAAACCAGAACTAAACCAGGACTATACTAAGACTAAACCAGGACTAAACCAGGACTAAACTAGGAATAAACCAGGACAATACTAAGACTAAACCAGGACTATACTAGAACTAAATCAGGACTAAACCAGGTCTAAACCAGGATTAAACCAGGACTAAACCAGGACTAAACCAGGTCTAAGCCAGGTCTAAACCAGGTCTAAATCAGGACAAAACCAGGACTAAACCAGGCCTAAACCAGGTCTAAATCAGGTCTAAATCAGGACTAAACCAGGTCTAAACCAGGTCTAAACCAGGACTTAACCAGGACTTAACCAGGTCTAAACCAGGTCTAAACAAGGTCTAAACCAGGACAAAACCAGGTCTAAACCAGGTCTAAACCAGGTCTAAACAAGGTCTAAACCAGGTCTAAACCAGGTCTAAACCAGGACTAAACCAGGTCTAAACCAGGTCTAAACAAGGTCTAAACCAGGTCTAAACAAGGTCTAAACCAGCACTAAATCAGGTCTAAACCAGGTCTAAACCAGGTCTAAACCAGGTCTAAACCAGGTCTAAGCCAGGACTAAATCAGGACTAAACCAGGACTAAACCAGGACTAAACCAGGTCTAAACCAGGTCTAAATCAGGTCTAAATCAGGTCTAAACAAGGTCTAAACCAGGACTAAACCAGGTCTAAACCAGGTCTAAACCAGGTCTAAACAAGGTCTAAACCAGGTTTAAACCAGGTCTAAATCAGGTCTAAACCAGGTCTAAACCAGGACTAAACCAGAACTAACCAGGTCTAAACCAGGTCTAAACCAGGTCTAAATCAGGACTAAACCAGATCTAAACCAGGACTAAACCAGGACAAAACCAGATCTGTTGATATTCAGGCTACAGACCCTCCTCCTTGGGTCACGTGAGGTAAAGTCTGAACTTGCATCACTATGTATGAGACTAAACCAGGACTAAAACAGGACTAAAGCAGATCTAAACCAGGACTAAACCAGGACTAATCCAGGTCTAATCCAGGTCTTTGCTCACAGTGTACTTTACATTATAGCTTTACTTGAACTTTTCCAGATTCTTCATTTCGGTGCTGCAGTAACTTTTAGGTCACGTGAGGTCAAGTCTGACTCACATCCAGTAAAAACAATGTAGGAGTCTAAACCAGGACTAAACCCGGACTAAACCAGGACTAAACCAGGTCTAAACCAGGACTAAACCAGGACTAAACCAGGACTAAACCAGGACTAAACCAGGTCTAAACCAGGTCTAAACCAGGACTAAACCAGGACTAAACCAGGACTAAACCAGGTCTAAACCAGGACTAAACCAGGACTAAACCAGGACTAAACCAGGACTAAACCAGGTCTAAACCAGGTCTAAACCAGGACTAAACCAGGACTAAACCAGGACTAAACCAGGGCTAAACCAGGACTAAACCAGGTCTAAACCAGGACTAAACCAGGACTAAACCAGGACTAAACCAGGGCTAAACCAGGACTAAACCAGGACTAAACCAGGGCTAAACCAGGGCTAAACCAGGACTAAACCAGGACTAAACCAGGACTAAACCAGGGCTAAACCAGGGCTAAACCAGGACTAAACCAGGGCTAAACCAGGGCTAAACCAGGACTAAACCAGGACTAAACCAGGGCTAAACCAGGGCTAAACCAGGACTAAACCAGGACTAAACCAGGGCTAAACCAGGACTAAACCAGGTCTAAACCAGGTCTAAACCAGGTCTAAACCAGGACTAAACCAGGACTAAACCAGGACTAAACCAGGACTAAACCAGGTCTAAACCAGGTCTAAACCAGGACTAAACCAGGACTAAACCAGGACTAAACCAGGGCTAAACCAGGACTAAACCAGGTCTAAACCAGGACTAAACCAGGACTAAACCAGGACTAAACCAGGGCTAAACCAGGACTAAACCAGGACTAAACCAGGGCTAAACCAGGGCTAAACCAGGACTAAACCAGGACTAAACCAGGGCTAAACCAGGACTAAACCAGGGCTAAACCAGGACTAAACCAGGACTAAACCAGGACTGAACCAGGTCTAAATGAGGTCTAAATGAGGTCCAAACCAGTACTAAACCAGGACTAAACCAGGACTAACAGAGGACTGAACCAGGACTAAACCAGGTCTAAACCAGGTCTAAACCAGGACTGAACCAGGACTGAACCAGGTCTAAAACAGGACTAAACCAGGACTAAACCAGGACTAAACCAGGTCTAAAGCAGGACTAAACCAGGACTAAACCAGGACTAAACCAGGTCTAAAGCAGGACTAAACCAGGACTAAACCAGGACTAAACCAGGTCTAAACCAGGACCAGGACTGCATTTAGGTTTTGTTGAGATTCAGGCTGCAGACCCTCCTCCTCGGGTCACCTGAGGTAAAGTCTGAACTCACATCCAGTCACAACTATGTAGGACACTAAACCAGGACTAAACCAGAACTAAACCAGAACTAAACCAGAACTAAACCAGGACTAAACCAGGTCTAAACCAGGTCTAAACCAGGACTAAACCAGAACTAACCCAGTCCTTTAGTTATTTTTGATGTAATTCCTTAGACTTGCTCTTGTTTCTGTTGTTGATCTCCGGCTGCAGTCCCTCCTCCTCAGGTCACGTGAAGTCTAAACCAAGACTAAACCAGGACTAAACCAGGACTAAACCAGGACTAAACCAGGTCTAAACCAGGACTAAACCAGGACTAAACCAGGACTAAACCAGGACTAAACCAGGTCTAAACCAGGTCTAAACCAGGACTAAACCAGGACTAAACCAGGACTAAACCAGGTCTAAACCAGGTCTAAACCAGGACTAAACCAGAACTAAACCAGGACTAAACCAGGACTAAACCAGGACCAGGACTGCATCAGGACTGCATTCAGGTTTTTGTTGATATTCCGGCTGCAGACCCTCCTCCTCGGGTCACGTGAGGTAAAGTCTGAACTCACATCCGGTTAGGACTGTGTAGGACACTAAATGAGGACTAAACCAGGACTGAACCAGGTCTAAATGAGGTCTAAATGAGGTCCAAACCAGTACT
>JAVJIX010000105.1:337500-490000 GCA_036785185.1 Paratrypauchen microcephalus | reverse complement strand
ACCTCACTGTCCTCAAAAGAATGGCCCGTGGCTTCTAGGTGGAGATGTACGGCAGATGAAGGTCCACTCTGGCACGCCCGTCTGTGTTGGTACATCCTCTTGTGAAGTGTCTGTTTTGTTTCTCCAATGTAGCGCTCACTGCAGTCTTCACTACACTGAATGGAGTAGACCACATTGCTTTGTTTGTGGCTCGGTGTTTTGTCCTTTGGGTGGACGAGTTCTTGTCTTAAAGTGTTTGTGGGTTTGAAATAAACTGGGATTTCATATTGTCGGAAAATCCTCTGTAGTTTTCCGAAACGCCGGCCAGGTACGGAATCGCTACCCCTTTCCTCCTGGGTTCGGATTCTCTGTTGTCTTGTTTCTTGCCCTTGTCTCTCTTGGTTTTGTTGACAGCCCATTTAGGATATCCACAAACAGAGAGGGCTTCCTGCACATGTTGTTCTTCTTTCTCCTTACCCTCTGTGCTTGTGGGAACCACTTGGGCCCTGTGTTGTAATGTCCGAATAACACCCAGTTTGTGCTGCAGTGGGTGGTGTGAATCAAAAAGCAGGTATTGGTCTGTGTGTGTGGGCTTCTTGAAGACTTCTACTTGGAGTCCCCGGTCTCCTCCTATCGTTACTGCACAAGAACGCCAGTGTGTTATCCTTGGCATCTTCACGGGTGAATTTGATGTTTGGATCTACAGAATTGATATGTGCAGTGAAAGGTTCCAAATCTTGAATTTTGATTTTTGAAAAATGATCATCAACATAACATAAACCAGAATTAAACCGCTCTTTGCTGGTTTCGTGCGGCTGTTTTGTGGCTCGGGCTGAGAGCACGCCGTCCGGGCGCGGCAGTTCTATCTCGTGCTCGCGGCCTCGCGCTGGTCACGTTTCTCTGTCACAGATTTGTCCACGATGAGAGGTGCACGTGTGGAGCTTCTCCAAGGGGTTCGTGCGCGTCGCTTCCCGGGACGTGGCGGTGCTCCTCGAGCGTCCGGCGGGGCTTCCGGGGCCGTGTCTCCCCCCACGCGTCACTATTAATACATTTTGTTGAAAATCTATGAAAGTTTGAGTGTTTAAACGAGAGACAAATGTGAGAAAATGTCTGAGAAAAGCGTAGAATGTGTGTGGTGAGGCATTTACAGCCTTAAAACATGTAGAATAATTGTAAAATATAAAGTTGTCCTACTTCGCGGATTTCTCTTATTGCGGGTTATTTCTGGAACCTAAACCCCGCGATAAACGAGGGATTACTGTACGCACTTTTAACTGTAAGAATGAACTGTGTTTGTTTATTGGGATGTCTGGAGTACTTGATAACTGACGTACTGACTGTGAGTATGTGAGGATTGGGGAAACTGTATGAATGATGTTCCATGCGTTTAGTTTAAATGTAAATATGTCCCCCACAGGACTACAGATGGAAATGAGCTGGAAAGAGAATCTGGTACAAACATCTCTGCCTCTGTGCTTAAAGGAACTGTACATTATCCTTATAAATAAAAAATGAAAAATGAAATGTATAAAGCAAAGTGCAGAGTGTTTCCTGTAAATATTCAAAGTCTGTTTGAGACGAGAACAAGAACTACAATGTAAAAGGAACCGACCCAGATTCAGAACCGAGGTTATGGATCGAAGCGTCGCTGTGAAAGGAGTTCATTTATGGAAAAGTCTCGACAAACAAATCAAAAAGTCAAGTCCTATAAGTCAAGTCATTTAAATATACCGTACTTTTCGGACTATAAGGCGCCACTTTTTTCTCACACCCTGCGGCTTATAGTCAGGTGCGACTTATGTGTGGATTAATTCTTCATCAAGACAGCGAATGTAGCGCATAACCCGAGCTCCACTTCTGATGGGTGAAAATACCTACGGTAAATAAGTGCGGAGAGTTCAGGAAGTAATGAAGCCTCGTTTTAGCCACTTAAAACCCCTTACAGGCATCAACAGTTCTGTGAGGTTGAGTTCAGGGGGTTTACCCTTAAAGTTAAACTTGAAACTTTATTTTAAGGCTTCAAGAGGCGACAGGCTGGACATTTTACAGAAAAACTAACCCAAAAACAGAAAAACAACTGTGTTACAGTGTTTCTGCCGTGTTACTGCTGTAGGCGCTGTTCGGAAAAAAATACCATCCCGGTATTTATGTTAATTAAAATAAAATAAATCCTTTTGTGTACCATCTTTCTGTGTAAATATCTCAAGTTACAATGTGGACACCTGCGGATTATATAAGATAAGAGAGATAAGATATGCCTTTATTAGTCCCACAGTGGGGAAATTCCAGTGTTGCAACGCACAGATCAAGAACAGCAGGAAAAAGTAGCATGCAATAAAACAATATATTCGTTGTACAGTCTGACAGCAGCAGGAAGGAAAGACCTGTGAAACCTCTCCTTCACACAGCGAGGGTGAATCAGTCTGTCACTGATGCTGCTCTCCAGAGCAGACAGAGCGTCCTGCAGGGGGTGACACTCATGGTCCAGCATAGAGGTGACCTTAGCCAGAACCCTCTTGTCCCCCACCTGCTGCACTGAGTCCAGAGGACAGCCCAGGACAGAGCTGGACTTCTTAATGACCTTGTCCAGTTTCCTCTTCTCCCTCTCTGAGATGCTGCTGCTCCAGCAGACCACACTGTACAGGATGGCTGATGCCACCACAGAGTCATAGAAGGTCCTCAGGAGTGGCCCTCTCACTCCAAAAGACCTGAGTCTCCTCAGGAGATAGAGCCGACTCTGGCCCTTCCTGTACAGTGCGTCTGTGTTATGAGTCCAGTCCAGTTTGTTGTTCAGATGAACACCCAGGTACTTGTAAGAGTCCACTCTCTCAATGTCCCTTCCCTGGATGTTCACTGAGGGGGCAGTAGAATGGCGTCTGCGGAAGTCCACCACCATCTCCTTGGTCTTCCCTGCATTGATAATGAGGTGGTTCCGCTGACTCCAGTCCATAAAGTCCTGTGTTAGTCCTCTGTACTCCCCATCATCGTCATCCTTGATGAGGCCAATGATGGCAGAGTCATCAGAGAACTTCTGCAGGACACAGCTGTCCGTGTTGTGTCTGAAGTCTATATGTACATATATATGTACATATATATATATATATATATATATGTATATATATATATATATATATATATGTACAAATCTTAATTTATTTATTTATTTTTGGTCGGTGCGGCTATAGTCAGGTGCGCTCTATAGTACAAAAAGGACGGTACATACTGTAAAATCCAGTGTAATTTGTTTGTATGAAAAGAAAACTAAGTTGTTGCGCATAAAAATGAAGCTTTCTGTTTTACAGTTGATCAATAATTGTGATTGAAATGGAATGTATTGATGAAATGTTTCTGTGTTTTTGTCTGGAAAAGGGAAAAGGGGCAGAGAACAGAAGATTTCTCTTCTTTCTGCTCCTTTCACTCAATTCTTGTCATGTTTTCACACTGACGATGTCTTTTTATACTTTATCAATGAAATAAACAAACAAAAATAGAAAAAAAAATAGTTTGTCTCATTATTTTATTTGTATTTAATGTTTTGTCCTTTGAATGGCTTTTTCCTTTCACTTTCAGATCAGATGTAAAGTTCAGATCGATACTCCAATAAATCAAAACAAACGTATTTCCCCGTTCTTCTTTATCACAGGGCGCCCTCTTGTGGTGGGGTTTTTAATGTGCAGATGATCCAGAACAGGAAACTGATCACAGGAAATGAAAATCTGCTCTTTACACTTCAGTGTTTTTGTTTTTGTGTTGTTGGTTTTTTTCAGATGATTTTAAAACGTTTTTGTATCTGTTACTGAATAGAATTAAATAAATAAAAAAAATAGTAAAGAATGAGGTCTGGACCCGGTCTGGAAAACAGAAAAACAAAAACAAAACACAGAAAAACTAACCAAAAAACAGAAAAACAACCCCCCACCCCCACCCCCCCACCACCACCAAAAATAAAAAAATAAAAAAATACTGTTACTGAAATAAAACAAACAAACCCCAAAACAAACAAATAACAAAAAAGAAAAGAATGAAATTTAAAAAAAGAAAAAGAAAATAATGAAGTATCTGTTGGGGGTGTGTGCATGTGTCGCCATGGTAACTGCTGAACATTCTGAACATTCCCCCCGTTTTGTGATTTATTTTATCCGTTTTTATGAAGACTAAAACGAGGCACCGGCCTCCGTTTACTCCACATCACAAACACCTGGACTGAAACCTCTGTTCCACCCTGTGATGTCATCATGTGGTCTACAGGAAGTGTTCCGCACACTTAGGCCTAAGTAGAATCATCTGGATCATTTCAGCTCTGGAGTCGCTAATCTCAAAGAAAAATGAACCAAACTCAGCCGCAGGTGTGTTTTTGAGGAGGAAACAGTAGAACCTGGTTTAAAGGAGTCCCATCAGCAGATTTACGGCGGAATTGATTAGTTATTAGTTCAGACATGACGTTCGATCTCGTGTTTGTTTTTCCGGTAAAACTGTGCGCTGCTCCCTCTGTCCAGCAGGGGGCAGGAGAAGCCCGTGAATAAACCTGTACCGGAGAACTCTGATCCCAGGTCTGGACCCGGTCTGGACCAGGTCTGGACCAGGTCTGGATCAAGTCTGGACCCGGTCTGGATCAGGTCTGGACCCGGTCTGGATCAGGTCTGAACCAGGTCTGGACCCGGTCTGGACCAGGTCTGGATCAAGTCTGGATCAGGTCTGAACCAGGTCTGGACCCGGTCTGGACCAGGTCTGGATCAAGTCTGGATCAGGTCTGAACCAGGTCTGGACCCGGTCTGGACCAGGTCTGGATCAGGTCTGAACCCGGTCTGGACCAGGTCTGGACCAGGTCTGGATCAGGTCTGAACCCAGTCTGGACCCGGTCTGGATCAGGTCTGGACCAGGTCTGGATCAGGTCTGAACCAGGTCTGGATCAGGTCTGGACCAGGTCTGGATCAGGTCTGAACCCGGTCTGGACCCGGTCTGGATCAGGTCTGAACCAGGTCTGGATCAGGTCTGGACCAGGTCTGGATCAGGTCTGAACCAGGTCTGGACCCGGTCTGGACCAGGTCTGGACCAGGTCTGGATCAGGTCTGGACCAGGTCTGGATCAGGTCTGAACCCGGTCTGGACCCGGTCTGGACCCGGTCTGGATCAGGTCTGGACCCGGTCTGGACCCGGTCTGGATCAGGTCTGGATCAGGTCTGAACCCGGTCTGGACCCGGTCTGGACCCGGTCTGGACCCGGTCTGGACCAGGTCTGGACCCGGTCTGGATCAGGTCTGGATCAGGTCTGGATCAGGTCTGGACCAGGTCTGGACCAGGTCTGGACCCGGTCTGGATCAGGTCTAGGCTCAGACTGAAAATGGAGAGTTTATGTTTCTGGTTCACTTTAGTTGGTTCAGTCCTGGTTCAGTCCTGGTCCAGTCCTGGTTCAGTCCTGGTTTAGTCCTGGTCTGGTCTGGTTTAGTCCTGGTTTAGTCCTGGTCCAGTCCTGGTTTAGTCCTGGTTCAGTCCTGGTCCAGTCCTGGTTCAGTCCTGGTTTAGTCCTGGTCTGGTCTGGTTTAGTCCTGGTTTAGTCCTGGTCCAGTCCTGGTTCAGTCCTGGTTTAGTCCTGGTTTAGTCCTGGTTCAGTCCTGGTTCAGTCCTGGTTCAGTCCTGGTTCAGTCCTGGTTTAGTCCTGGTCCAGTCCGGGTTTAGTCCTGGTTTAGTCCTGGTTTAGTCCTGGTTTAGTCCTGGTTCAGTCCTGGTTTAGTCCTGGTTCAGTCCTGGTTTAGTCCTGGTCTGGTCTGGTTTCAGGCTGCTCCGTCGTCTCTGCGGGTCTTTGGTCTCCGGGTCGGTCCTGGGTCGGAGCTGCTCTCGTCTCTTCGGGACTTTGTGGATCAGAACCGACTCAGAGCTCCGTTTATCGTCACCTGTGTGGGCAGCCTCACCTCTGCACGACTGCGGCTCGCCAACGCCACGGCAACGGACACCAACCAGGTAACCGCGGCAACGGACACCAACCAGGTAACCGCGGCAACACACAACCAGGTAACCGTGGCAACGGACACCAACCAGGTAACCGCGGCAACACACAACCAGGTAACCGTGGCAACGGACACCAACCAGGTAACCGCGGCAACACACAACCAGGTAACTGTGACAACGGACACCAACCAGGTAACCGCGGCAACGGACACCAACCAGGTAACCGTGGCAACGGACACCAACCAGGTAACCACGGCAACGGACACCAACCAGGTAACCACGGCAACACATGGCAACCAGGTAACCATGGCAACCAGGTAACCACGGCAACACACGGCAACCAGGTAACCGGGGCAACACACGGCAACCAGGTAACCACAGCAACACATACTAACCAGGTAACAACGGCAACACATGGCAACCAGGTAACCATGGCAACCAGGTAACCACGGCAACACACGGCAACCAGGTAACCGGGGCAACACACAACAACCAGGTAACCGCGGCAACACACAACCAGGTAACCGCGGCAACGGACACCAACCAGGTAACCGCGGCAACACACGGCAACCAGGTAACTGCGGCAACGGACACCAACCAGGTAACCACTGTAACACACGCAACCAGGTAACCGCGGCAACACATGGCAACCAGGTAACCATGGCAACCAGGTAACCACGGCAACACACGGCAACCAGGTAACCACAGCAACACACACTAACCAGGTAACAACGGCAACACATGGCAACCAGGTAACCATGGCAACCAGGTAACCACGGCAACACACGGCAACCAGGTAACCGCGGCAACACACAACAACCAGGTAACCGCGGCAACACACAACAACCAGGTAACCGCGGCAACACACAGGAACCAGGTAACCACGGCAACACACGCAACCAGGTAACTGCAGCAACGGACACCAACCAGGTAACTGCGGCAACACACGGCAACCAGGTGCAACCAGGTAACCACGGCAACGCAACACACACCAACCAGGTAACCACGGCAACACACGGCAACCAGGTAACCGCGGCAACACACAACAACCAGGTAACCGCGGCAACACACAACAACCAGGTAACCGCGGCAACACACAGGAACCAGGTAACCACGGCAACACACGCAACCAGGTAACTGCAGCAACGGACACCAACCAGGTAACTGCGGCAACACACGGCAACCAGGTGCAACCAGGTAACCACGGCAACGCAACACACACCAACCAGGTAACCACGGCAACACATGGCAACCAGATAACCACGGCAGCACACACCAACCAGGTAACCGCAGCAACACACACTGAGTGAATTTACTGACCTGATGTGATCAACATTCCCCCGGGGTGTGAACACACTGACAAAGTGTTTACACTTACACTTTAATCTGAGCTTCATTTAAACACTCAGCAGAAACACCTGAAAGAACACCACCAGGTGAGAAGATCTGAGCTGTGAAGAACGTCACAGTCACAGGCTAGCATTAGCATTACTTCAGCATAGCATTACTTTAGCATTAGCTTTAGCATTACTTTAGCATTAGGTTTACTTCAGCATAGCATTACTTCAGCATTAGCTCTAGCATTAGCATTATTTTAGCATTAGCTTTAGGATTAGCATTACTTTAGCACTAACATTACTTTAGCATTAGCATTACTTCAGCATTAGCTTTAGCATTAGCATTACTTTAGCATTAGCTTTAGCATTAGCATTACTTTAGCATTAACATTACTTTAGCATTAGCATTACTTCAGCATTAGCTTTAGCATTAGCATTACATTAGCATGAGCATTAGCCAATAGTCGCTCTCGCGTTTTAGTGTCAAATCAAACTAAAAACAGGACCGTGAACGCTCGGCCTGAGCAGGAGAATGAAAACGATCTTTATATCACTTGAGTGTTTTGTGTGTTCTGTGTCACCATGGTAACTGAGAAACATTCCACCATAAACATACGTGTAGACCAACCCCAGCGTGATGTCACTGCAAAGTATCAATAAAGCACATTTGAAAGGAGCTGCCCAAAGGAAATACTCCTGACCAGGATCTCCAGGACCACCCAGAACCTCACGTCTCCTGATGGACAGGTGGAGTCTCAGGTGGAGTCTCAGGTGGAGTCTCAGGTGGAGTCTCCATTCACGTCAAACACAAACATCGTTTACAGGATCAACGATCAGAGCTCCAAACTCTGACTTCCATCCATCCACCACCTGCAGGAGGATCCATAAGGGGCCGGTGCGAAGAGATCTGGGGGGCAGTCGAAGGCAGGGGCCTCGGCGACCAGATCTCTGGGCATGGAGACTAGCTCTGGGGACATGGAATGTCACCTCGCTGGGGGAAAGGAGCCTGAGCTCGTGCGGGAGGTTGAAAGTTATCGACCAGATATAGTCGGCCTCACCTCCACGCACAGCCTGGGCTCTGGAACTCCTTGAGGGGGGCTGGACTCTCCAAACTCTGACTTATCTCCGGTAAAAGAAGTTCTATATTTTGTTTCGAATGCTACGAGGGTTTTCCAGGGGAGACTCGTCTGTGATTGGACGGAGCGTTTGAACCCTCTACTGTCCGGCTGGAGCAGCAGTGGTTCCTCTGACCTTCTGTCTCTCTCCTGTTCCTCTCAGGTTCTGGAGCTCAGCGGTCGCTTCGAGATCGTGTCTCTGGTGGGGACTCTGAACCCTGAGGCTCACCTGCACCTCAGCCTGTCGGACAGCGAGGGGCGCACCCTGGGGGGGCATGTCCTGGGGAACCTGCAGGTCTTCACCACGGCCGAGGTCGTGATCGGAGAAGCACAAGATCTGATCTTCACCCGAGAGATGGACCCTCAGACCGGATTCCCCGAGCTCGTGGTGCAGGCCAAAGACCAGACCAGGGACTAGAACCAGACCAGAGACCAGACCAGGGACTAGAACCAGTCCAGAGACCAGACCAGGGACTAGAACCAGACCAGAGACCAGACCAGGGACTAGAACCAGACCAGAGACTAGACCAGGGACTAGAACCAGTCCAGAGACTAGAGACCAGAGAAAGACCAGGGACTGTATGTCCAAACGTTTAATTCACTGTAAAAATGTTCTACATAAACGTGTTCCCTCGTTTGTTCCAGATAAATGTTTAGAAAATTTGACCGAAATAAACCAAACCTTTTTCACCAAACCTTTTTCTCTTAAATAGAAGCTTCTTCATAACGTCACAGAGGGAATCCAGCACTGGTCTGTCTTTAACCCGGACTAAACCCAGACTAAACCCAGACTAAAGCAGGAATAAACCCAGACTAAACCCGGACTAAACCCGGACTAAACCCAGACTAAACCCAGACTAAAGCAGGAATAAACCCGGACTAAACCTGGACTAAACCCAGACTAAACCCAGACTAAACCCAGACTAAAGCAGGAATAAACCCGGACTAAACCCAGACTAAACCCGGACTAAACCCGGACTAAACCCAGACTAAACCCAGACTAAAGCAGGAATAAACCCGGACTAAACCCAGACTAAACCCAGACTAAAGCAGGAATAAACCCGGACTAAACCCAGACTAAACCCAGACTAAAGCAGGAATAAACCCAGACTAAACCCGGACTAAACCCAGACTAAAGCAGGAATAAACCCAGACTAAACCCGGACTAAACCCGGACTAAACCCAGACTAAACTCGGACTAAACCCGGACTAAACCGCAGTATACTTCTCTCAGTCGGTTCATGTACAAAGCTGTGGAGATCTTTTGTTGTGGTCGCTGTGTGAGTCCCGTCAGCGCTGGACGTCCACAGACCCCCTGAGGACCCCACAACCCCCCGAGGACCCCCACAGCCCCCCCCCCCCCCCCCCCCCCCCCCCGGGACCCCACAAACCCCCTCACACAGTAGAAGTGCAGTGTTGCAGTGGGTTGTTTAGTTGTTTAGGCTCATTTTCTCTTCATTATTTATTTTCTGTGTGATTAAAGAACGAGGGTCAAACTCATGATGATCATGTTCTGCTCGTGTCTGTCACATCTTCTCTTCTCGAGGAGGAGGAGACGTGAGGAGGAGGAGATGTGAGGAGGGGGTTCGTTTAAAGATGAAGTTTTTCTGCCATTGACCTTCTGGAGTTACTTGTCCTGCTCATTAAAACTCGTGTAAAATGTGGCTCCTCTGGGTTCTGCGGTTCTCTCCTGGTTCAGGCCGGGTTTCTCTTTGATGCTCGTCTCCAGTGACTCTCTCTGGTTCCATCCGTCCATGTTCTTCCTCTTATCCGGGGCCGGGTCTCCGGGGCAACAGTCTAAGCAGGGACTCCCAGACTTCCTTCATCCCGGACACCTCCCGAGGGAGAAGTCCAGGAGGCGTCCGGAACAGACGCCCGAGCCACCTCAGCTGCTCCTCTCCACGTGGAGAAGCAGCGGCTCTACTCCGAGCTCCTCCCGTGTGACTGAGCTTCTCACCCTATCTCTAAGGGAGCGTCCAGCCACTCTGTGGAGGAAACTCATTTCGGCCGCTTGTATCGGCGATCTCGTCCTTTCGGTCATTCCCCAGAGCTCATGACCATAGGTGAGGGGAGGAACGTAGATCGACGGTAAATCGAGAGCTTTGCCTTTCGGCTCAGCTCCCTCTTCACCACAACGGTCCGGTACAGCGACCACATCACTGCCAACGCTGCACCGATCCACCTGTCAATCTCACGCTCCATCCTCCCCTCACTCGTGAACAAGACCCCGACATACTTGAACTCCTCCACCTGAGGCAGGGAATCTCCACCCGGAGAGGGCAAGCCACCTTTTTCCGGTCGAGAACCATGGCCTCAAATTTGGAGGAGCTGATCCTCATCCCAGCCACTTCACACTCGCAAACCGGTTCGATGAAGCCATCAGGACAACATCATCTGCAAACAGCAGAGATGAGATCCTGTGGTTCCCAAACCGGATCCCCTCTGGCCCCTGACTGCGCCTAGAAATTCTGTCCATAAATATAATGAACAGAACCGGTGACAAAGGGCAGCCCTGGAGTCCAACATGCACCGGGAACAGGTCCGACTTACTACCGGCAATGCAAACACAGCTCCTGCTCTGGTCATACAGGGACCGAACAGCCCTTAGCAAAGGGCCCCGAACCCCGTACTCCCAGAGCACTCCCCACAGGACCCCACGAGGGACACGGTCGATCTTCTCCAGATCCACAAAGCACATGTGGACTGGTTGGGCAAACTCCCATGCACCCTCGAGCACCCGATGGAGAGTATAGAGCTGGCCCAGTGTTCCCCGGCCAGGACGAAAACCACACTGCTCCTCCTGAATCCGAGGTTCGACTATCGGTCGAATTCTCCTCTCCAGCACACTGGAATAGACCTTACCGGGAAGGCTGAGGAGTGTGATTCCCCAATAGTTGGAACACACCCTCCGGTCCCCCTTCTTAAACAGAGGGACCACCACCCCGGTCTGCCAGTCCAGAGGTACTGTCCCCGACCGCCACGCGATGCTGCAGAGACGTGTCAGCCAAGACAGCCCTACAACATCCAGAGACTTAAGATACTCAGGACGGATCTCATCCACCCCTGGGGTCTTGCCACCGAGGAGCTTTCCAACCACCTCAGTGACTTCAGCCAGGGTGATGAACGAGTCCGCCTCCGAGTCCCCAGCCTCTGCTTCCTCCTCGGAAGATGTGACGGCGGGATTGAGGAGATCCTCAAAGTATTCCTTCCACTGTCCGATAACATTCGAGGTCGAGGTCAACAGCTCCCCACCCCCACTGTAAACAGTGTTGGTGAAGCACTGCTTCCCCCTCCTGAGGCGCCGGACGGTTTGCCAGAATTTCTTTGAGGCCATCTGATAGTCCTCCTCCATGGCCTCTCCGAACTCCTCCCAAACCTGAGATTTTGCCTCTGTGACCGCCCGGGCTGCAGCACGCTTTGCCCACCGGTACCCGTCGGCTGCCTCAGGAGTCCCATGAGCCAACAAGGCCCGACAAGACTCCTTCTTCAGCCTGACGGCATCCCTTACTTCCGGTGTCCACCACCGGGTTCGGGGACTGCCGCCGCGACAGGCACCACAGACCTTACGACCATAGCTATGAGCGGCCGCATCGACAATAGAGGCCGAGAACAGAGCCCACTCGGACTCTATGACCCCAGCCTCCGCCGGAATCCAGGAGAAGCTCTCCCGGAGGTGTGAGTTGAAGGTGCCCCTGACAGAGGGTTCTGCCAGACGTTCCCAACAGACCTTCACAATACGCTTGGGCCTGCCAGGTCTCTCCGGCTTCCTCCCCCGCCAGCGGACCCAACTCACAACCAAGTGGTGAGCGGTTGACAGTTCTGCCCTCTCTTCATCCGAGTGTCCAAGACACGTGGCCGGAGGTCAGATGACACGACAACAAAGTCGATCATCAACCTCCGTCCTAGGGTGTCCTGGTGCCACATGCACTGGTGGACACCCTTGTGCTTGAACATGATGTTTGTTATGGACAAACTGTGGCTAGCACAGAAGTCCAGTAACAGAACACCGCTCGAGTTCAGATCAGGGAGGCCGTTCCTCCCTATCACCCCTCTCCAGGTGTCACTGTCGCTGCCCACGTGTGCATTGAAGTCCCCCAGGAGAACAACGGAGTCCCCAAGAAGGCCGGGTACTCTGCACTGCTGTTCAGCCCATAGGCCGACACAACAGTGAGAGACCTGTCCCCGACCCGAAGGCGCAGGGATGCGACCCTCTCGTTCACCGGGGTGAACTCCAACACACAGCGACTGAGCTGTGGGGCAATGAGCAGGCCCACACCGGCCCGCCGCCGTTCCCCATGGGCAGAGAAATTGAGAGTCCAGGCTCCCTCAAGGAGTTGGGTTCCAGAGCCCAAGCTGTGCGTGGAGGTGAGGCCGACTATATCTAGTCGGTAACGCTCAACCTCCTGCACGAGCTCAGGCTCCTTCCCCCCAGCGAGGTGATCACATTCCATGTCCCCAGAGTCTCCATGTCCGGAGATCCAGCCACCGAGGCCCCCGCCTTCGACTGCCGCCCAAATCTCCACACACCTGGTCCTTATGGATCCTCCTGCAGGTGGTGGGTCCACAGGAGGACGGCCCCACGTTGCTCCTTCGGGCTTCACCTGGCTGGGCCCAGTGGGGAAGGGTCCGGCCACCAGACGCTCGCTGGCGAGCACCCACCCCAGGTCTGGCTCCAGGGTGGGGCCCCGGTAACGCCAGTCCGAGCGACGTAACTGGCCTTGTTGTATATCTCGGCATAAGGGCTTCTCTTAGACTGACCCGTCCCCCAGGACCTGTTTGCCTTGGGTGACCCTACCAGGGGCATAAAGCCCCCGAGAACAGCTCCCGGGATCATTCGGGCACTCAAACCCCTCCACCACGTTAAGGTGGCGGCTCAAGGAGGCTCCTCCTCTGGTTCTAGTCCATGTGTAAGTATTCTCCTGACCCCCGGCTCAGCGCCTCCTCCTCCTCCTCCGCATCAGTGTGCGCGCGCACGCGTGTGTCCGTGCGTGTGTGCGCTAATGATGCGCCTCGCGCCTCCTCCCCGCGCCTCCTCCCCGCTCCGCCGCCCCGCGCCTCTTGGATGTGCCTAACGAGCCCGGCCCAGTCGTTTCGGGGGTAAACGCTGTCCGGACCCCCGCGGTGAAGGCTCTTTTCATCTGCGTGTGTTGGAGGAAAAGGCGCAGAAAGAGCCGCGCTAATGGCGCTGAGCGCGTTTGAATGCCGCAGCGTGACGCCAGATCAACAGCGCTCTCACCGCGCGGAAAAGTCCACGCGAGTTTGTGTCCGCGCGCCAGCACGAGGCAACTGCTAATTCAAAAGTGTCGGAAATCACAATTATGTGGCGTTTCATTTGGATTACCCTTTAGCCGCGGGTTCGGGTGGGTGACGCGGTGTGTTTGACGCGCGTGCCGCTCTCACCGCGGCGCGAGCTCATTATGAGTTCGGTGAATTGTTTTTGTCGCGGATCTGAGGCGCGGGTCATTATGTGTAATGATCCGCTCTGTTCACACAGTGTTCACACAACAACCACAAAGGAAAACTTTCTGTGCGCAACACAAACGCGACCATTACGCACGAACCAGAACCGGGCCGAGTCCAGATCTTTGACTCATTACAGAACCGCAGGCCCTCAGCCAGAGGACTGTGTCTCTGAAAGTTCTGGAGGAATGTTCGCAACGTTTGAACAGATCAAGAAAAACAAACTCCGTCTGTTCCGGTTCGTGTAACGAGGGAAAGTGGGTGGAACCATCAGACTGTGCACGTGCGCTTCAGAAGGGACGATCGAAACGAACAACGTGAAAACACCAGAACACCTGGTGTTCTGGTGTTCTGGTGTTTTGGTGTTTTGGTGTTCTGGTGTTCTGAACACCAAACCACCAGAACACCAGAACACCACGGCCCTCAGGTAAAAGAGCCACATTGACGCCTTCAGGGTCACACCTGAACATCCATCTGTACAAATACACATGTTATACATATGTAAATACACATGTTATACACATGTAAATACACATGTTATACATATGTAAATACACATGTTATACATATGTAAATACACATGTTATACATATGTAAATACACATGTTATACACATGTAAATACACATGTAAATACACATGTTATACATATGTAAATACACATGTTATGCATATGTAAATACACATGTTATACACATGTAAATACACATGTTATACATATGTAAATACACATGTTATACACATGTAAATACACATGTTATACACATGTAAATACACATGTTATACATATGTAAATACACATGTTATACACATATGTAAATACACATGTTATACACATGTAAATACACATGTTATACATATGTAAATACACATGTTATACACATGTAAATACACATGTTATACATATGTACAAATACACATGTTATACACATGTAAATACACATGTTATACACATGTAAATACACGTTATACATATGTAAATACACATGTTATACACATGTATATACATATGTATAAATACACGTTATACACATGTATAAAACACATGTTATACACATGTAAATACACATGTTATACACATGTAAATACACATGTTATACACATGTAAATACACATGTTATACACATGTAAATACACATGTTATACATATGTAAATACACATGTTATACATGTATAAATACACATGTTATACATATGTATGAATACACATGTTATACATATGTAAATACACATGTTATACACATGTAAATACACATGTTATACATATGTAAATACACATGTTATACACATGTAAATACACATGTTATACACATGTAAATACACATGTTATACACATGTAAATACACATGTTATACATATGTAAATACACATGTTATACATGTATAAATACACATGTTATACATGTATAAAACACATGTTATACATATGTAAATACACATGTTATACATGTATAAATACACATGTTATACATGTATAAAACACATGTTATACATATGTAAATACACATGTTATACATGTATAAATACACATGTTATACATGTATAAATACACATGTTATACATATGTATAAATACACATGTTATACATATGTATAAATACACATGTTATACATGTATAAATACACATGTTATACATGTATAAATACACATGTTATACATATGTATAAATACACATGTTATACATATGTATAAATACACATGTTATACATATGTAAATACACATGTTATACATATGTAAATACACATGTTATACATGTATAAATACACATGTTATACATGTATAAATACACATGTTATACATGTATAAATACACATGTTATACATATGTATAAATACACATGTTATACATATGTATAAATACACATGTTATACATATGTAAATACACATGTTATACATATGTAAATACACATGTTATACATGTATAAATACACATGTTATACATGTATAAATACACATGTTATACATATGTATAAATACACATGTTATACATATGTATAAATACACATGTTATACATATGTAAATACACATGTTATACATATGTAAATACACATGTTATACATGTATAAATACACATGTTATACATATGTATAAATACACATGTTATACATATGTAAATACACATGTTATACATATGTAAATACACATGTTATACATATGTAAATACACATGTTATACATGTATAAATACACATGTTATACATATGTATAAATACACATGTTATACATATGTAAATACACATGTTATACATGTATAAATACACATGTTATACATATGTATAAATACACATGTTATACATATGTAAATACACATGTTATACATATGTAAATACACATGTTATACATGTATAAATACACATGTTATACATATGTATAAATACACATGTTATACATATGTAAATACACATGTTATACATGTATAAATACACATGTTATACATGTATAAATACACATGTTATACATATGTATAAATACACATGTTATACATATGTATAAATACACATGTTATACATATGTAAATACACATGTTATACATATGTAAATACACATGTTATACATGTATAAATACACATGTTATACATATGTAAATACACATGTTATACATATGTAAATACACATGTTATACATATGTATAAATACACATGTTATACATATGTAAATACACATGTTATACATATGTATAAATACACATGTTATACATATGTATAAATACACATGTTATACATATGTATAAATACACATGTTATACATATGTAAATACACATGTTATACATATGTAAATACACATGTTATACATGTATAAATACACATGTTATACATATGTAAATACACATGTTATACATATGTAAATACACATGTTATACATATGTATAAATACACATGTTATACATATGTAAATACACATGTTATACATATGTAAATACACATGTTATACATATGTATAAATACACATGTTATACATATGTAATATATGTACTCTGTGATAGTTCCAGAACGCGCCGCTAATGAAGCTGCACGTGCCACAGCTCTGTAGCGCGCGCGCTTGTTTCGGCGCGTGCGGCATTGAACACGCCACGTGTGGGTTTGTGTCACGCGCTTTCCTCTGTGCGCGTGGATAAATGAAATGTGACGTCACAAAGTGACGGAGTGAAGTACAGGCCTGAATGTGGAGGACTGAGACACATGATGTCCCTGTGGAAGTGTCCGTCCTCCCTGTGGACACACTCTGGACTTCATGATGTCCCCGTGGACCTGATCCTCCACATCTGGACCGGACCTGAGTCCCGCTGCGGTTCTGCCTCTTTGGGACTCACGTTGGATTTGGAAAAATGTATTCATATTTTTGCTGACCGTAAATCGTCACATTTGACCATTATAAAGTTCTCAAAATTTGTGTTTGCTTTTTTAAATTATAAATATCTCAAATACATGTTTAGTGGTCTGCCTACTTTAATTCATTGTGGTGCTTTATTTATAAAATATAAAATTGTCTAGATTGAAGACATTTGTCTACGGAGGAGCTCCAGGCCCGGACCTAAACGGTTTATGACGAAATGCACTTGGATTTTTATTTTATTTTAGTCTGTAAAAACACATTTTAATCCTGACTATTTTGAAGAACATTTTTAACGTTCTTCTCTGACCCGTTTGCTTTCACTTTACTCCACAAAATATTCCGTAGGATACATGTCATATTTGTATCTCCTGTAATAAAAGAAGAGAAACACAAACGTGTGTCGGGCTGGACTGACGAGCTGCATCCGCCAGGGGGCAGTGTTCACTCACAGGAGCCTCTGAAGGGACAACAATCAATAATATAATCAATATTATCAGTGCTATAATATTAACATAATCAATATAATCACTAATATCATATAAATATAATCATTATAATCATTAATCAAATCAAATTAAAGGGTATGTCATATTTATCTATTATCGCTCCACTGGAGTGTGGAACTACTTTTTCTCCAGAGTGGATTCTTTTAGAAATATTCAGTCAAAAGTGAAATAAAATGAAGAAGGAAGAGTATCTGTCATTTCCAGATAAATAATCAATAAACCAGCATATGATAGTCCTTAGCTTTAGACTTGGACAAACTTTATTGATCACAAGGTAAATTATTTGGGCACAGTCGCTCACTCATCAAATATAATAAATAACAGAGGGGAACAAAAATAAGAGACCGGAGTCAAAAGAGACGTAATTATAAAAATAAAAAATAAATGTATGTACAAATCAGAATAAAATGGAAAAATAAGTAATAAAATATCAAATCCCAGCTGTATACAGTTGTAGGGAGTATTATCTGTGACATAAGGGTGAGTTGTTTAACCTTTATGTTCCCTTTTTTTATTTATTTATTATAATTATTATAATTATTATTATTATTGTTATTGTTATTGTTATTGTTATTATTAATATTAATATTATTATTATTTTAACCTTTATGTTCCCTATTTTATTTATTTTTTATTTATTTTATTATTCAAAGATCAATTATCAAAGTCAGTTTTATTGTCAATTCTGTCATATATGTTCAACATACAGTGAAACAAAATTTCGTTTTTCGTTTCTCATATAATATAATTCTCAAAATTTTCGTTTCTCATATAATATAAAGACGAAACACAACAAAACTATCCAAGCCAAAAATCTAAATCGAAAAACTAAAATCTAAGATCTAAAATCTGCAACAGAATGAATAAATAAATAAATAAATAAATAAATAAATACATTTTATTTTATTTTATTTTATTAATTATATTATACTATATTATATTATATTTGATTTATTTTTTATTTATATTTATATATATATATATATATATATATATATATATATATATATATATATATATATATATATATATATATATATACATATGTTTTTTTTTTTTAAATGTTCCCGGGCCCCGCTGTTTCTCTTCCGGGTATTTAAACGCGCGTAGGGTCGTGCGCATGCGCAGTAGTAGCGGCGCATGCGCAGTGTCTCATTTCCCGGGGTACACGTTTGGCAGCGCCTCCTACGTCTCACGCGTGTTTTTTTTTTACCTCCACTTTTCTCCACGAACCTGCAAACCCCACGCAGCGCGGAGCCGCTCTGAACATGGGAGTCCCGGCGTTTTTCCGCTGGCTCAGCCGAAAGTATCCGTCCATCATCGTGCACTGCGTGGAGGAGAAGGTTAGCCTGTAGCATTAGCATGTAGCACTGTTAGCAAACAGCAGCGGCGGCACATTTGTGTGTTTGGACCGCGTCTCTGAGCTCTAACGCAGCATTAACCGGGACATTTCCAAACAATTTCCCATTTATGTCACACTTAAACTCTTCGAACTGTTAAAGGACGTTTGTAAGGCCATAATAACTTGATGAACGTGTTATGTGAGCTAAATCTCGTGAAGAATAAATAACCGTCCATTTGGGACGCCCGGGCACTTTAGAAATACAGAAAAGAAGAAGAAGTGACTTTATTGATCTCACACAGGAGAAATTCTTCTCTGCATTTGACCCGTCCTGTTATTAGGAGCAGTGGGCAGCACATGACTGCGCCCGGGACCATCTCCATGATCTTGGTGCTTCGGTTTGGTCAGGACCTCAGAGGATTTTACCTGGAGCATGTTTTGGGTTGATGGAGGAAACCGAGCACTCCTGTCTCTCTCCCTCTCCTGTCTCTCTCCCTCTCCTGTCTCTCTCCCTCTCCTGTCTCTTTTCTTTCTCTCTCTTGTCTCTCGTCTCTCTCTCCTGTCTCTCTCTCTGTCTCTCTTCTCACTCTCCTGTCTCTCTCTCTCCCTCTCCTCTCTCTCTGTCTCTCTCTCCTCTCTCTGTCTCTGTCTCTCTCCTCTCTGTCTCTCTCTCCTCTCTCTCTGTCTCTCTCTCCTCTCTCTCTGTCTCTCTCTCTCTCCTCTCTCTCTGTCTCTCTCCTCTCTCTCTCTTTCTCTCTCTCTCTTTCTCTCCGCTCTCTCTCTCTTTCTCTTTGCTCTCTCTCTTCTCTCTGCCCTCTCTCTCTCCCTCTCCTCTCTCTGCCCTCTCTCTCTCTCTCTCCTCTCTCTCTGTCTCTGTCTCTCTCTCTCTCTGTCTCTCTCTCTCCTCTCTCTCTGTCTCTCTCTCCTCTCTCTGTCTCTCTCCTGTCTTCTCTCTCTCCCTCTCCTCTCTCTCTCTGTCTCTCCTGTCTCCTCACTCTCTCCTCTCTGTGTCTCTTCTCTCTCTGTCTCTCTCTCTCCTGTCTCTCCCTCTCCTCTCTCTCTCTCCCCCTCTCCCTCTCTCTGTCTCTCTCTCTCCCCCTCCTCTCTCTCTCCTCTCGCTCTGTCTCTCTCTTGTCTCTCTCTCTCTCCTGTCTCTCTCGGCCTCTCCTCTGTCTCTCTCTCCTCTCTCTCCCTCTCCCCTCTCTCTCTCTCCTGTCTTCTCTCTCTCCTCTGTCTCTCTCCCCTCTCTCTCTCCCTCTCCTCTCTGTCTCTCTCTCTCCTGTCTTTTCTCTCTCTCGTCTCTGTCTCTCTCTCCTCTCTGTCTCTCTCTCTCCTGTCTTTTCTTTCTCTCTCCTGTCTTCTCTCTCTCTCTCTCCTGTCTCTCTTCTCTCTCCTGTCTCTCCCTCTCCTGTCTTCTCTCTCTCTCTCCTGTCTTCTCTCTCTCTCTCTCCTGTCTCTCTTCTCTCTCCTGTCTCTCCCTCTCCTGTCTTCTCTCTCTCTCTCCTGTCTTATCTCTCTCTCTCTCCTGTCTTATCTCTCTCTCTCTCCTGTCTCTTCTCACTCTCTCCTCTCTGTCTCTCTCCTCTCTCTCCTCTCCTCTCTCTCTGTCTCTCTCCCTCTCTCTCTCTCTCTCTCTCTCTCTCTCTCTCTCTCTCCTGTCTCTGTCTCTCTCTCTCCTGTCTTCTCTCCTCTCTCCTGTCTTCTCTCTCTCCTCTCTGTCTCTCTCTCTCCTCTCTGTCTCTCTCTCTCCCTCTCTCTCTCTCTCCTCTCTGTCTCTCTCTCTCTCTCTCTGTCTCTCTCTCTCCTGTCTCTCTTCTCTCTCCTGTCTCTCCCTCTCCCCTCTCTCTGTCTCTCTCTCTCCTGTCTTCTCTCTCTCTCTCTCCCCTGTTTTCTCTCTCCTGTCTTCTCTCTCTCTCTCTCTCCTGTCTCTTCTCACTCTCTCCTGTCTCTCGTTGTTCCGCAGTATGGCGTTAAACACACGTATCTTGTATTTGTTCGGTTGTTTGGTGTTTTTAATCTTCATTTTGTCTCGGGTTCTTCGTAAAGCCCGTTCTGTAGATGTGTTTACCGTGTTGACATGTTTTGGTCGCTGCTGTTGCGGTTTTCTCGTCACCACAAACGTCGACGGGGACGGACCTGAAGACGGCGGCAGCGGCGGCCGAAACATGTCGATGGAGTAAACACACCTCCTACTGAGAGCGAGCCCACTTCTCCACAGATCTGACCTGTAACCTGACCTGCTGATGTGGGTCTCGTGTCTCCATGGAGATGGTTAAATTCAGACTGTAGAACTTTATTTAGACTGAGACGAACTTTATTGATCCACAAACAGGTTGGACACAGTAGCTCAGTTTCAAAGATCAAAGTCAGCTTTGACGGGTAAGGTGAGAGTTCAGGTGAGAGTTTATTACAGTAACAGAGAAAAAAAAATATTTAAAAACGGTAATAAACTTCTAAATAAGTTTTATTTGAGGTAAAACCAGCAGGTGGTGGAGGCTGGACTAGAAAAGTGACAGAGTGCGGCTTTAAGCGTGTGTCGTGAATGTTCCCAGGGGAAGGAGTTCAACGGCGTGCGGATCCCCGTGGACACGACCCGGGCGAACCCCAACGAGGTGGAGTTTGATAATCTGTACCTGGACATGAACGGGATCATCCACCCCTGCACCCACCCCGAGGACAAGTGAGACTCTCTGTCTCTCTCTCTGTTTCTGTCTCTCTCTCTCTCTCTGTGTGTCTCCGTCTCTCTCTCTGTCTCTCTCTGTGTCTCTGTCTCTCGGGCTCTCTCGCTCTGTCTCGGGCTCTCTCGCTGTCTCTCTCTTTGTCTCTCTCTGTCTTTCTTTGTCTCTCTCTCTGTCTCTCTCTTTCTTTGTCTCTCTGTCTCTCGGGCTCTTTCTTTGTCTCTCTCTCCCTCTCTCTGTCTGTCTCTCTCTCTGTCTCTCTCTTTCTTTGTGTCTCTGTCTGTCTGTCTCTCTGTCTGTCTGTCTCTCTGTCTGTCTGTCTCTCTCTCTGTCTCTCGGGCTCTCTCTCTGTCTCTCTCTCTCTGTCTGTCTCTCTCTGTCTTTCTTTGTCTCTGTCTTTCTTTGTCTCTCTCTGTGTCTCTGTCTCTCTCTGTCTCTCTCTCTTTGTCTCTTTTTTTGTCTCTCTCTCTCTGTCTCTCTTTCTTTGTCTCTTTCTTTGTCTCTCTCTCTCTGTCTCTCTTTCTTTCTCTCTTTCTTTGTCTCTGTCTCTGTCTCTTTCTTTGTCTCTCCTGTCTCTCTGTCTCTGTCTCTTTCTTCGTCTCTTTTTTTGTCTCTCTATCTGTCTCTCTCTCTCTCTCTCTCTCACATGGCGCTGTTTTCCTCTATCTTTCTTTCTCTGCTGTTTCTTCTTTCCTTTCTCTTCTAGCTGTGTCTCATCCCTCCTCTTTCTCTTCTCTCTCCTGTCTTTATTTCTCTTCTCTCCTCTTCTTTCTCTCTCTCCTCGTTCTCTTCTCTCCTCTCTTTCTCTTCTCTCCTTTTTTCTCTTCTCTTCTTTCTTCTCTCCTGTCTCTTTCCCTTCTGTCTCTTTCTGTCCCTTTCTCTTTCCTCTCCTTTTTCTTCTCTCTCTTTCTCCTCTTTCCTCTCTCCTCTTCCTCTCCTCTTTCTCTCCTCTTCCTCTCCTCTCTTTCTCTTTCCTCTCTCCTCTTCCTCCTCTTTTTCTCTCCTCACTCTCTTTCTTTCCTCTTCCTCTCCTCTCTTTCTCTTCTCTCTCTTTTTTCTTCTCTCTCTTCCTCCCCTTTCTCTTCTCTTTCGCTCCTCTCTTTCTCTTCTCTCTCTCTTTCTCTCCTTCCTCTCCTTTCTCTTCTCTCCTCTTTTTTCTTCTTCTCTCCTCTTTCTCTTCTCTCTCCTCACTCTCTTCCTCCTCTCTTTCTTTCCTCTCCTCTTTCTTTTCTCTCTCTCCTTTTTCTTCTCTCTTTCTCCTCTTCCTCTCCTCTTTCTGTTCTCTCCTCTTCCTCTCCTCTTTCTCTCCTCTCTTTCTCTTCTCTCCTCTTCTCTTTCTCTTCTCTCTTCCTCTCCTTTCTCTTCTCTACTCTTCCTCTTCTCTTCCTTCTCTTCTCTCTCCTCTCCTCTTCCTCTCCTTTCTCTTCCCTCCTCCTCTCTCCTCTTCCTCTATTTCTCTCCTCTTCCTCTCCTCTCCTCTCTCCCCTCCCACTCCTCTTCCTCTCCTCTCTCTTCCCCTCCTCTTCCTCTTCCTTTCCTCTCTCTCTTCCTCTCCTCTTCCTCTTCTCTCTCTTCCTCTCCTCTTCCTCTCCTCTCTCTTTCTCCTCTCTTCCTCTTCTCTCTCCTCTTCCTCTCCTCTCTCTTTCTCCTCTCTTCCTCTTCTCTCTCCCCCTCCTCTCCTCTCTCTTCCTCTTCTCTCTGTCTTCCTCTCTCTCTTCCTCTCCTCTTCCTCTCCTGTCTCTTTCTCCTCTCTTTGTCTTCTCTCTCCTCTTCCTCTCCTCTCTCTTCCTCTTCTCTCTCCTCTTCCTCTCCTCTCTCTTTCTCCTCTCTTCCTCTTCTCTCTCTCTTCCTCTCCTCTTCCTCTCCTCTCTCTTTCTCCTCTCTTCCTCTTCTCTCTCGCTTCCTCTCTCTTCTCTCTCCTCTTCCTCTCCTCTCTCTTTCTCCTCTCTTCCTCTTCTCTCTCTCTTCCTCTCTCTCTTCCTCTCCTCTTCCTTTCCTCTCTCTCTTCCTCTTCTGTCTCTCTTCCTCTTCTCTCTTCCTCTCCTCTTCCTCTCCTCTCTCTCTTCCTCTCCTCTTCCTCTCCTCTTCCTCTCCTCTCCTCTCTCTTTTCTCTCTCTCTTCCTCTCTTCCTCTCCTCTCTCTGGCGCTCGTTCGTTTTGCAGAATCAGCTGATCCACAGAAATGAGCACAGAAGTGAATCTTTTCATCGTTTTGTGTTTTTCGTGTTTGTTTCGTGAGTTTGAGTTCACGGTGCGTCTCTGTCCTCAGACCCGCCCCTAAAAACGAAGACGAGATGATGGTGGCGATTTTCGAGTACATCGACCGACTCTTCAACATCGTGCGGCCCAGACGAGTGCTCTACATGGCCATCGACGGAGTGGTACAGAGCGAGCTTCATTCAGCGTCAACACCGACCTGAGACGCCAACGCTCATCCACTCTGCTCTCTCTTTGTCTCTGTCTATCTCTTTCTCCCTCTCGTTCTTTCTCTTTCTTTGTCTGTCTCTCTCTCTCTCCTTATCTTGTGCTTTCGCTCTCTCGTTCTCGCTCTCTCTGTCTGTCTCTTTGTTTCTGTGTGTCTCTTTGTCTCTCTTCCTCTCCTCTTTGACTCGTGCTTTGTCGCTCTCTCTTTGTCTCTGTCTCTCTCCTTGTCTCTCTCTCGTCTCTCTGTCTCTCTCTCGTCTCTCTCGTCTCTCTCGTCTCTCTCTCTCTCGTCTCTGTCTCTCGTCTCTGTCTCTCTCTCTCGTCTCTCTCTGTCTGTCTCTCTCTGTCTCTCTCTGTCTCCTTGTCTCTCTCTCGTCTCTGTCTCTCTCTCTCTCTCTCGTCTCTCTGTCTCTCTCTCCTGTCTCTCTCTCGCCTGTCTGTCTCTCTCTCTCTCGTCTGTCTGTCTCTCGTCTGTCTGTCTCTCGTCTGTCTGTCTCTCGTCTGTCTCTCTCTCGTCTGTCTCTCTCTCTGTCTCTCCTCTCTCTCTCGTCTGTTTCTCTCTCTGTCTCTCCTCTCTCTCTCTCGTCTGTCTCTCTCTCTGTCTCTGTTTCTCTCTCTGTCTCTCTCTCTGTCTCTCCTCTCTCTCTCTCGTCTGTCTCTCTCTCTGTCTCTGTTTCTCTCTCTGTCTCTCTCTCTGTCTCTCCTCTCTCTCTCGTCTGTCTCTCTGTCTCTGCTCTCTCTCTCGTCTCTCTCTCTCTCTGTCTCTCTCTCTGTCTCTTTCTCTCTGTCTCTCTCCTGTCTCTCTCTCTCTCTCTCTGTCTCTCCTCTCTCTGTCGTCTGTTTCTCTCTCTGTCTCTCTCTCTCGTCTGTCTCTCTCTCTGTCTCTCCTCTCTCTCTCTCGTCTGTCTCTGTCTCTCCTCTCTCTCTCTCGTCTGTCTCTCTCTCTGTCTCTCCTCTCTCTCTCGTCTGTCTCTCTCTCTGTCTCTCTCTCTCTCCTGTCTCTGTCTCTCTCCTGTCTCTGTCTCTCTCTCTCTGTCTCTCCTCTCTCTGTCTCTGTCTCTCTCCTGTCTCTGTCTCTGTCTCTGTCTGTCTCTCTCTCAGGCCCCGCGAGCCAAGATGAACCAGCAGAGGTCCAGAAGGTTCCGAGCGTCCAAAGAGGGGGTGGAGCTGTCCGAGGAGAAGAGCCGCATGAGGGAGGAGGTCATCCAGAGAGGTCAGCGGTCCCGTGGGCTGGTGATGATGATGATAAATCATAATAATAATCATCATACTTGTGTTTTCAGGAGGTTATCTCCCTCCAGAGGAAATCAAGGAGCGTTTTGACAGTAACTGCATCACTCCGGTAAGAACCACGATCAGCTTCTGCTCAAAATGTGTTTAATGTTCAGTTTGTGAAATGAAGTCGAGTCTGTGGACGAGAATATGAGCCTCTACATCGTCTATCGTGTATGGATACGTTCAGACTGCAGGGCTTAATGCTCATTTACGATTTTTTTGGTGAAATCCGATTTTTTTTTGCGAGTTCGTTCACATTTCCAATTAAATATGACTTGTATGTGATCTCCAGTGTGAACTTTAAACGCCCCAAGAGTGTCCCGTATGCGCCTTGGAGGACACGACGAGGTCACGTACAGCGAGCGTAAAGTCGCTGTCGTACCGGAGCCAGAACATGTACAGCTTATTTGTTTTAAGGAGGAGACGGAGAAGGAGAAGGACGAGGTTTTTGGCCACGGCGTTTTGTGGGGCAGCAGCAGCAACGTCCGTAGAAATGAACGTGTCGGTGCAGAGTCGCAGACAAGAGTAGTGGGATTGCTACGTGCTTCGCCGCTTCACTGACACGGAGTTCATATACTATTTTCACATGACGAGAAGAACGTTTGTGTACATTTGTGAGCGCCGACTTGTACCACTCTCGCTGGAGGAAACACGCCCAGGTCGGATGAACGACCTGGGCCGTTCAGACTGAAGTCGCACGCCAAAAGATCTGATATGTATTAGGGATGCAAATTATCGATTAATTCATTAATCTAAAGTCGACTGACCTTATCGATCGACTTACGATTAACTTATAAGCGGCGTTTTTCACCTGAATTTGAGTGTTTCAATAGGGTCTTTAAGAATATAAGCTATAGTAACATAACACTGAGTCATAAATATATCATAGTATTATTATATTGTATATTCCTCAATTAATTATTCCTTAGTAAAAAGCAGACAAATGTATTGATGCTGAATAACAAAATACAGTAATCCCTCGCTCTATCGCAGTTCACGGATTTATTTTTTCCAAATTTTTTTTTTATAGTGTAACTTTTTTTTATAGTGTGTAACATTGTGTTCTGCGTCCTGATTGGCTAAGAGACTAGACCAGGACTAAACATGGACTAAACCAGGTCTAAACCTGGACTGGGCCTGGACTAAACCAGGATTAAACCACGTGCCGCTGCTGGTTTTGTGCGGCTGGTTTGTGGCTCGGGCTGAGACTACGCACGGGCGCCGCGGTTCGATCTCGTGCTCAGCAGCCCCGGTGTACCCGCGAGGCCCGCGCGGGGCCCGCTGCTGAGCCCCGGTGTAAGCGCGGGCTGCTGAGCAGTGCCGTTGGCGCCTGCGGCTGGCTCTGAGTCGAGCTTGGCGCAGCGCGGTTGCCTTGTTTCGTGACCACGCGGGTGCGCGTGTCCCCGATTAGCGATTAATTGCAATTAATGCATTTTGATCGACCAACGTCTTGATCGACAATTAATCGTAAGTCGATTAATTGTTGACGTCCCTAATATGTATCGGTTTTAGGAGCACATATCTTGGGCTACGTTCACACTGCAGCTTGAAGTGACCCAAACCCGATTTTTGGTAAAAATAATCTCACTCCAAAAGCCCATATTTGCCATGTCTAACAGACTGACCTCTTGGTAGATCTCGGCACAACATCAACCTCAAAAGTAGATCTCAGTTAAAAAAAGGTTGAGCACCCCTGCTGTACAGGAAGTGTGTTTCTCTGTGTTGTGTGTGTGAAGCTGATCTGTGTTGTGCGTTTTCAGGGCACAGAGTTCATGGATAACTTGGCTCGTTGTCTTCGTTATTACGTCGCCGATCGCCTCACCAACGACCCCGGCTGGAAGAACATCACGGTGAGACGCCCGATCTCTGACCCCGGAGTCCATTTCATGCCCGGCTTCACTTCCTCTTCTGTTTTCAGGTTTTCCTCTCAGACGCCAGTGTTCCAGGAGAAGGAGAGCACAAGATCATGGACTTCATCCGCAGACAGAGAGGTATGCGCGCTTCAAAGCTCCATTTAAAGCTCTATTTAATTTTATTTGTATTGGAAACTACTTTTTAATGAGCAGCAAAAACTTTATCGTAACATTTTGTCCTGTGTTTTCAGCTCAGCCCAACCACGACCCAAACACCCACCACTGTCTGTGCGGCGCCGACGGTAAGAGGCTAACGCTAACCTCTGATACACGCTAATGCTAACCTCTGATACACGCTAACCTCTGATACACGCTAACCTCTGATACACGCTAACCTCTGATACACGCTAATGCTAACCTCTGATACACGCTAATGCTAACCTCTGATACACACTAATGCTAACCTCTGATACACGCTAATGCTAACCTCTGATACACGCTAACCTCTGATACACCCACCACTGTCTGTGCAGTGCCGACGGTAAGAGGCTAACGCTAACCTCTGATACACGCTAACCGTTAACCTCTGATACACGCTAACCGTTAACCTCTGATACACGCTAACCGCTAACCTCTGATACACGCTAATGCTAACCTCTGATACATGCTAACCTCTGATACACCCACCACGATCTGTGCAGTGCCGACGGTAAGAGGCTAACGCTAACCTGATACACGCTAATGCTAACCTCTGATACACGCTAACCTCTGATACACCCACCACTGTCTGTGCAGTGCCGACGGTAAGAGGCTAACGCTAACCGCTAACCTCTGATACATGCCGACGCTAACCTCTGATACATGCCAACGCTAACCTCTGATACACGCTAACCTCTGATACACGCTAACCTCTGATACACGCTAACCTCTGATACACGCTAACCTCTGATACACGCTAACCTCTGATACACGCTAACCTCTGATACATGCTAACGCTAACCTCTGATACACCCACCGTCTGTGCAGCGCCGACGGTAAGAGGCTAACCGCTAACCTCTGATACATGCTAACACTAACCTCTGATACAGGCTAATGCTAACCTCTGATACACCCACCACTGTCTGTGCGGTGCTGACGGTAAGAGGCTAACCGCTAACCTCTGATACATGCTAACGCTAACCTCTGATACAGGCTAACACTAACCTCTGATACAGGCTAATGCTAACCTCTGATACACCCACCACTGTCTGTGCGGTGCTGACGGTAAGAGGCTAACCGCTAACCTCTGATACATGCTAACGCTAACCTCTGATACAGGCTAACACTAACCTCTGATACAGGCTAATGCTAACCTCTGATACACCCACCACTGTCTGTGCGGTGCTGACGGTAAGAGGCTAACCGCTAACCTCTGATACATGCTAACGCTAACCTCTGATACAGGCTAACACTAACCTCTGATACAGGCTAATGCTAACCTCTGATACACCCACCACTGTCTGTGTGGTGCCAACAGTAAGAGGCTAACGCTATCCGCTAAAGCTTACACACACACACTCGTACTCTCTGTGGAGCTTCAGTCTTGGTTTCTTGAATCATTATTTAGTTGTGATCAGATTAAGACTTGAATCCTCTGGACCCTCACGTACGTGTGCGTGCGTACGTCTTTATGTGCGTATCATTATGTGTGCAGCGGACCTGATCATGTTGGGGCTGGCGACTCATGAGCCGAACTTCACCATCATCAGAGAAGAGTTCAAACCAAACCAGCCCCGGCCCTGCGCCCTCTGCGGGCAGATGGGGCACGAGCTGAAGGAGTGCACGGGCATGGCCCGGGAGAAGCAAGGACAGGTACTACTGATGTTAAATGCCGGAGGTTGGGAGGTGGGGATCGATGTCTCGGCGGTTGGGTGGTGGGGCTCGATGTCTCGGCGGTTGGGTGGTGGGGCTCGATGTCTCGGCGGTTGGGTGGTGGGGCTTTATGTCTCGGCAGTTGGGCGGTGGGGCTCGGCAGTTGGGCGGTGGGGCTCAGCGGTGGGTTCTCTATTTTGAGTTTAATGTTTGTGTTTGCAGCACGACGAATTTGCCGACTCGAAGCCCGTTTCCGTGCAGGAGTTCATCTTCATCCGCCTCTGCGTCCTCCGAGAGGTCAGTGCCTGTTACGGTTACCGTGGTGATGTGACCTTTGAACCCTCTCGGTGCCTGTTAGACTGTGGTAATCTGACCCCGTGTGTGACATTTGGCCCTCAGTACCTGTCCCGGGAGCTGACCATGGCGAGTCTTCCGTTCCCCTTTGACTTTGAGCGCAGCGTGGACGACTGGGTGTTCATGTGCTTCTTCGTGGGGAACGACTTCCTGCCTCACCTGCCCTCGCTCGAGATCAGGTCCCGAATTCTAATTTATTCGACTCAAATGCAACGTTAACAAGGCGGGGGACCACCGGGGACGCCAAAAACACAAACGACCAAAACGACACATACAACAGACAACTGAGTACACAAGAGAAAAAACTCAAACACACTTAAATAAAATACAGGGAGACTGATACGGTTATATTCTAGATGTTTCCTGTATGTTTTAGTAGATCTGGGCGGTATGACCAAAAATTAATATCACAGTATTTTTCCAAAATTATATTGCTGTCTCGGTATTTGACGGTATTTTTTTTCGTGTACTAAGTGGTTCCATGTCTTTGGCGAAGTGGGCAGTAACGGTGTTGGTAATATCGTTCCACCGTTTGCTTTTCTTGTCGTAGGTGGTCCTAAACCAGGACTAAACCAGGACTAAACCAGGTTTAAACCAAGAGTAAACCAAGAGTAAACCAAGAGTAAACCAAGAGTAAACCAGGACTAAACCAGGACTAAACCAGGACTAAACCAGGACTAAACCAGGACTAAACCAGGACTAAACCAGGACTAAACCAAGAGTAAACCAAGAGTAAACCAAGAGTAAACCAAGAGTAAACCAGGAGTAAACCAGGACTGTGTTGGGTATAAGTTCCTCTGTGTCTGTAACATTTTCTCCGTCCATGTTGTTCTTCCACTGCTCTCACGCCACTGCAGAACAGTCCCCCTCTCAATGTCCCGCTGCGCCACATTCCTCCGCTCTGTGTTCCCGTTCTGTACGCACACACTCACCGGGATTGGGATATATGAAAAATCCACATTAAAATAATCACCAGTCTTCGGTATGACGTGGTATACCGCCCAGCTCTGTTTTAGGAGCTTTTTTTTTTTTTTTTTGTGGTGTCCATTTAGTTTATTTTAAGTCCGTTTTGTTTTGTGATATTTGGCCAGCGTGACGGGAGTCTGAAGCAGAGATCTTTAGAAATGGAGAAAAACAGAATGACTCCTGTCGTTTTTTTAAATCTTTTATCTGAATATACTGACTGCAGTACTCGTGTCCCCACAGAGAGGGCGCTATCGACCGCCTCGTGGGCATCTACAAAGACGTGGTGCACAAAACCGGGGTGAGTTCAGAGCAGCTGGAAGGGCTCTTTTTAAAAACTCAGAGGTTTGATTTTGTTGTTTTTTTTCATGTTTCTGTGTAATGTCAAATTTATTTGAGCTCCATTTGAAGCACTTTTTAATCCTTTTACCTCGATGTTCTGTTATCCCCTCCCCTTTGTATTTAAAGAGGCCGTGTTCTGCTAAATCCACTTTTTGGAGCTTTCTACCGTGTTTTCTTCATCAAAAAACATCTGAGGAGCTTTTAGATCAGGGGTGGCAATTCTTTTTCCCATGGGGCCACATAAGAAACAAACAAACTTTATTGATCCACAAGGGAAATTATTTCGGTACAATCGCTCACTCATCAAATATGAAATATATAACAGTAAGAAAAATAGATGAAATAGCAAAGAAAAAGAGCAAGAGACCATGTCAAATGAGACGTAATTATAAAAAAAATAAGTGTACATGTGTAAATCAGAATAAAATGGAAAAATAAGTAAAAAAAAAAAATCAAATAAAATGGCAGAATAACAAAAAATATTGTGGAGGGCCAAAATGCTCAGCTCAATTCTGCATAATATTTGAATTTCTTTATAAAAAGCAGAAAATCTCATTGTTTTGACGCACTGATAAAACCGGTAAGAGTTTGTTAGGACTAAGCAATGAAAAAGTGAAGCTGACTTACAAAAAATGTGATTTTAAAAAACACTTCTAAAATAAAAGTGTCAGTTTTAGTCCATGCAGGAGCTAGAATGATAAAATATGTTTATTTTCTAATTCCAAATGAACTTAAACAGGCCGGGCACATGATGCAAAACTGAACAAAAGAACTACACAAACCTGAAGTGACGCAGGAGTTTCATTAGAGACTGTTGTGCTCTGAAGGGGGAGCGGGGTTTTTGGTGAAATTTGGCATTTTCAAAACAAAAGGAACATGGCGATGTAAATGTTTTGTTGGAAATGCTTTAGGCCGTCTTTAAAAATCCAGCGTGACTTTATAACTCCCTGTTCATAAATATTCCCCCAGTTTTATTCTGACGTGTTTATCAGACGGCATGGTGTTGATTCAAATTTCAAAATAAAATGTTGAAATGTCGTGACCCTTGACCTGCGTTGCCGTGACGACAGGGGTACCTGACGGAGAACGGCTTCGTGAACCTGGAGCGGGTGGAGCTCATTATGCAGGCGGTGGGCGTGGCCGAGGACAACATCTTCAGGAAACGCAAAGAGGACGACGTAAGAGCCCCGCTTTAAAACTCCCACAGAGCCGAGTGTCCGAGTGTTACAGCACCGGGTAGTTCTACATGTACAAGAAGTGTATAAAAACATCATTTTACTACACTTAACACTTTTACTACACTTTACATTTTTACTACACTTTACATGTTTACTACACTTTACACTTTTAAACATTTCATGTGTCTTTAGGAAAGCTTCAAGAGGCGAATGAAGGAGAAGAAGAAAAGGATGAGGGTAAGTCCTCCACTGAGCCCCACCTCCTGTCCTCTCCCCCTCTGACCCTCTCCTCTGACCCTCTACTCCTCTGACCCTCTCCTCCTCTGACCCTCTCCTCCTCTGACCCTCTCCTCCTCTGACCCTCTCCTCCTCTGACCCTCTCCCTCTCTGACCCTCTCCTCCTCTGACCCTCTCCTCCTCTGACCCCCCTCCTCCTCTGACCCTCTCCCCCTCTGACCCTCTCCTCCTCTGACCCTCTCCCCCTCTGACCCTCTCCCCCTCTGACCCTCTCCCCCTCTGACCCTCTCCCTCTCTGACCTCTCTTCTGACCTCTGACCAGGCGGAGCAGCGTCCGGCGTTTCTGCCCTCGGGTCAGTTTGCTCCTCAGGCTCTGGGAGGACGAGGTCGACCGGAGGCTGTCCAGAACGCCAGACACCAGGCCTTCAGCATGAGGGTGCAGAACATGGAGGTCCACAACCGGGTGAGACACCTGCTGCTCCTGCACGGGGGCTGAGGCACCTCCTCCTCCTACACACACACATATACACCCACATACACTCCTGATCAAAATCTTAAGACCAGTTAAAAAATTGCAAGAATTTGCATTTTGCACTGTTGTATCTTAAGAAGGTTCTAAGTAGAGTTTCAAAATGCAAAAAGAAGAAATGGGAACAAGAGACCAAATGTTTTGAGCAGGCAATTTATTGAAAAGAACAATTTAACTGAAATAGGCTGTTCATCAGCTGATCAAAAGTTTAAGACCACATCCCTTAAAAGCCCAAATCTGTGCAAAAATTTGGATTCCATGTCATTTTCTGTCAAGTAATCACACTGTCAAGACCTCTTGATGGGAAAAGCAAAAAAACTCACCGCCTTCGAACGTGGCAGGATTGTTGAGCTGCATAGACAAGGCCTCTCACAGCGTGCCATCGCCGCTGAGGTTGGACGCAGTAAGACAGTCATTTTGCATTTCTTAAAAGATCCTGAGGTTTATGGAACAAAAAAATCAAGTGGTAGACCCAAAAAAATCTCACCGGCACTGAGCCGGAGGATCCGAATGGCTGTCCGGCAAGACACGGGACGATCCTCATCCCAAATTAAGGCCATTACTGGTGCTGACTGCAGCCCAATAACCATCAGACGGCATCTGCAAAGGAACGGCTTCAAAAACAAAAAACGTCTTCAAAGGCCACGTCTCCTTCAACGCCACAAAATTGCCCGTTTGGCCTTTGCAAGGGAGCACCAAACATGGGACGTTCAAAGTTGGAAGAAAGTTTTATTCTCTGATGAGAAAAAATTTAACCTTGATGGTCCTGATGGCTTCCAACGCTACTGGCATGACAACGAGATGCCACCTGAGATTTTTTCAACACGGCACAGCGGAGGGGGCGCCATCATGATCTGGGGTGCTTTTTCCTTCAATGGAACAATGGAGCTCCAGGTTGTGCAGGGGCGTCAAACAGCAGCTGGCTACGTGGAGATGTTGCAGCGGGCATCCCTCATGACTGAGGGCCCTCGTCTGTGTGGTGATGACTGGGCTTTTCAGCAGGACAATGCTGCAATTCACAATGCCCGTCTGACAAAGGATTTTTTTCAGGAGAATAACATCACTCTTTTGGATCATCCTGCATGTTCCCCTGATCTAAATCCAATTGAGAACATTTGGGGATGGATGGCAAGGGAAGTGTACAAAAATGGACATCAGTTCCAGACAGTGGATGCCCTTCGTGAAGCCATCTTCACCACTTGGAGCAACATTCCTACAAGCCTTTTGGAAACACTCGCATCAAGCATGCCAACACGAATTTTTGAAGTGATCAACAATAATGGTGGAGCTACTCATTACTGAGTCTGTTTTTGAGACTTTAATTTCTGTTTCAGGGGTTTTTTTGAGCTATGGTCTTAAACTTTTGATCAGCTGATGAACAGCCTATTTTAGTTAAATTGTTCTTTTCAATAAATTGCCTGCTCAAAACATTTAGTCTCTTGCTCTCATTTCTTCTTTTTGCATTTTGAAACTCTACTTAGAACCTTCTTATGGTACAACAGTGCAAAACGTAAATTCTTGCAATTTTTTAACTGGTCTTAAGATTTTGATCAGGAGTGTATATACACACGCACACATAGATATATATATATATATATATATATAATATATAGATAGATATATATATATATAACACACGCGCGCACGCACACAAACATTGACTTTTTGAATTGACCTTTTTCAGATTTCATGTAAAGTTCAATGTGATCAATAGAAGTGCCTGTGAGCTCTGAATCTGAGAGTCAAAACGAAACTGAAGTGAAACGGTTTGATTTGTTTCAGGACGCGGCTCAGTCTCTGAAGGCCATGATGAGAAACGGAGGAAACGTGAGTTTGGGTTTAAATCTTAAATAAACAGAAGATCTGGACAGTCTGGAGCTGTGGTGATTCTCATGTTTACGTCCCGTTCTCAGTCGTCCACAGGTCCACAGGAACCTCGAGGAGTCAAGAGGAAAGCCGAGGACAGCGACAGCGAACCAGAGCCTGAAGACCACGTCCGGTAACGATCATTCACTCTGACGGGGGCGTTCTTCGATCATTCACTCTGACGGGGGCGTTCTACGATCATTCACTCTGACGGGGGCGCTCTTCGATCATTCACTCTGACGGGGGCGCTCTTCGATCATTCACTCTGACGGGGGCGTTCTTCGATCATTCACTCTGACGGGGCCGCTGTACGATCATTCACTCTGACGGGGGCGTTCTACGATCATTCACTCTGACGGGGCCGCTGTACGATCATTCACTCTGACGGGGGCGTTCTTCGATCATTCACTCTGACGGGGGCGCTCTTCGATCATTCACTCTGACGGGGGCGCTCTTCGATCATTCACTCTGACGGGGGCGCTCTTCGATCATTCACTCTGACGGGGGCGCTCTTCGATCATTCACTCTGACGGGGGCGCTCTTCGATCATTCACTCTGACGGGGGCGCTCTTCGATCATTCACTCTGACGGGGGCGCTCTTCGATCATTCACTCTGACGGGGGCGTTCTTCGATCATTCACTCTGACGGGGGCGTTCTTCGATCATTCACTCTGACGGGGGCGTTCTTCGATCATTCACTCTGACGGGGGCGTTCTTCGATCGTTCACTCTGACGGGGGCGTTCTACGATCGTTCACTCTGACGGGGGCACTCTTCGATCATTCACTCTGACGGGGCCGCTGTACGATCATTCACTCTGACGGGGGCGCTCTTCGATCATTCACTCTGAAGGGGCCGCTGTACGATCATTCACTCTGACGGGGGCGTTCTTCGATCATTCACTCTGAAGGGGCCGATCTACGATCTACGATCATTTGATTAAGTTTGTGATAAACAAGGCTCTGGCCCTTGAATCGACGACTGTGTTTGGCAAACGAGAGAAACGTAAATAAAAACGATCAGTTCAGTGAGTTCAGAGTAAAGACGTTTGACTGCAGCGTCCGAGCAGAGCCGGAGACGTCAACAAACCTGTGTGTGTGATGTTGTGTGTTTGAGGCTGTGGGAGGAGGGGTGTGTGATGGTGTGTGATGGTGTGTGATGATGTGTGATGTTGTGTGTTTGTGTTTCAGGCTGTGGGAGGAGGGGTGTGTGATGGTGTGTGATGGTGTGTGATGATGTGTGATGTTGTGTGTTTGTGTTTCAGGCTGTGGGAGGAGGGGTGTGTGATGGTGTGTGATGGTGTGTGATGTTGTGTGATGTTGTGTGTTTGTGTTTCAGGCTGTGGGAGGAGGGGTGGAAGCAGAGGTATTACAAAACCAAGTTTGACATCGATGTCACAGACGAAGACTTCAGGAGGAAAGTGGTTCAGTCGTACGTGGAGGGGCTCTGCTGGGTCCTCCAATACTACTACCAGGTACTGCTACTACTACAACAAATACTACTACTAATATTACTGCTACTATTACTACTACCAGGTACTACTGCTAATACTGCTACTGCTAATACTACAAATACTGCTACTACCAGGTACTGCTACTACTACAACAAATACTACTACTAATATTACTGCTACTATTACTACTACCAGGTACTACTGCTAATACTGCTACTGCTAATACTACAAATACTGCTACTACCAGGTACTGCTACTACTACAACAAATACTACTACTAATATTACTGCTACTATTACTACTACCAGGTACTACTGCTAATACTGCTACTGCTAATACTACAAATGCTGCTACTACCAGGTACTGCTACTGCTACTGCTGCTACCAGGGATGAAAAATTTCCGCTTTTTGGCGAATTTCTGTTTTTTTTGTCAGCCGCCTGAGTCAGTACGCGTCTGTATTGATCTGAATAGGGACATACTTTGTCCCGTATTACCGTGTGAATCAAAAACAGGGGTGCCCAATACGTCGACCGCGATCTACCAGTTGATCGCCAAGGTCGTGTGGGTAGATTGTAGTGTCGTAGAACTCGACACTGGTCCTGGTCTTGAGATGAGTGTGATCATATTTCATTACAGCCACTGCTGTTGGCAATAAACTTTTACCAGTGTGCAGACCGCACAGGCCTAACTGCAGCCTGGAGCCGCGGACACCGCACGTCACCACACGTGCCGCCAGCACACACAGACTGTCCACTACAGCGTGTGTGTCCCAGCGTGTATCACAGAGCAGGTTAAACTTTATAAAACATCCTCCCTGTCCATCCGCCTCACGTCAGTGCGTCACTCCTTTTCACGCCCTCGCTCCCCCTGCTCATCACAACACAGGCTCCTCATCAATACCTCTGATCAGAAGAGTGAGGACGAAGCACCAAGCAAAAACTACAGCACAGGGCGGGTGTACAGCGCAGGGCGGGTGTACAGCGCAGGGCGGGTGTACAGCGCAGGGCGGGTGTACAGCGCAGGGCGGGTGTACAGCACAGGGCGGGTGTACAGCACAGTAAGAGAATGTGACTCCAGGAGGAAGGTGAAGGGGTCCTCAGGCTGTGGGTGAGGGTCCAAACGGAGCACAGAGTGTTTAAGTGCAGAACAGCTTGGTTTATTTTAAGATTAAAATGAACATTTATCAGATAAAATGGAGATATATTTATGAAAATGAAAATACTTGTGTATGTACCAGGTGTGTGTGTCACTAGGACCTGTGAGTAAAATGTGCTTTGATTTGCACTTTATTGTAAACATAAATATTTGTAACATTGTGTGAGAAGGTGCAAAGTGGGATCATCAAGAGGGAAAGGGAATTTTCCCCCAAAATGGGTGTTTGACATCTTAATTTTTATTGGCTGGAATGACCCCAGAGCATCTCCCCCGGACCCCCCAAGCTGTCCCTCCTCCTTCCCTCTCTGTCCCTCCTCCTCCTCTCTCCTGTTCCTCCTTCCCTCTCTGTCCCTCCTCCTCCTCTCTCTCCTGTCCCTCCTCCTTCCCTCTCTGTCCATCCTCCTCCTTTCTCCTGTCCCTCCTCCTTCCCTCTCTGTCCATCCTCCTCCTCTCTCCTGTCCCTCCTCCTTCCCTCTCTGTCCATCCTCCTCCTCTTTCTCCTGTCCCTCCTCCTTCCCTCTCTGTCCATCCTCCTCCTCTTTCTCCTGTCCCTCCTCCTTCCCTCTCTGTCCATCCTCCTCCTTTCTCCTGTCCCTCCTCCTTCCCTCTCTGTCCATCCTCCTCCTCTCTCCTGTCCCTCCTCCTTCCCTCTCTGTCCATCCTCCTCCTCTCTCCTGTCCCTCCTCCTTCCCTCTCTGTCCATCCTCCTCCTCTCTCCTGTCCCTCCTCCTTCCCTCTCTGTCCATCCTCCTCCTCTCTCCTGTCCCTCCTCCTTCCCTCTCTGTCCATCCTCCTCCTCTCTCCTGTCCCTCCTCCTTCCCTCTCTGTCCCTCCTCCTCTCTCCTGTCCCTCCTCCTTCCCTCTCTCTCCATCCTCCTCCTCTCTCCTGTCCCTCCTCCTTCCCTCTCTGTCCATCCTCCTCTCTCCTGTCCCTCCTCCTTCCCTCTCTGTCCATCCTCCTCTCTCCTGTCCCTCCTCCTTCCCTCTCTGTCCCTCCTCCTCTCTCCTGTCTCTCCTCCTTCCCTCTCTCCTCCTTCCCTCTCTCCTGTCCCTCCTCCTTTTCTCTTTTTCTCATCACGTGTCTTCTCCTCCTCTCCTCCTTTTGTCCCACCTACTTTTGTTCCTCATTCCCCATCTCTCTTCTATCTGACCATCTCTCTCTCTCCTCTCCTCCTCGTTCCTCTCCTCCTCATTCCTCCCCCTCTCCTCCTCGTTCCTTTCCTCCTCGTTCCTCCCCCTCTCGTCCTCGTTCCTCCTCCTCTCCTCCTCCTCGTTCCTCTCTTGTTCCTCCTCTCTCCTCCTCCTTGTTCCTCTCCTCTCGTCCTCCTCGTTCCTCCTCCTCTCCTCCTCCTCGTTCCTCTCTTGTTCCTCCTCTCTCCTCCTCCTTGTTCCTCCTCTCTCCTCCTCCTTGTTCCTCTCCTCCTCATTCCTTTCCTCCTCGTTCCTCCCCCTCTCGTCCTCATTCCTCCTCCTCCTCTCCTCTCCTCCTCGTTCCTCTCTTGTTCCTCCTCTCTCCTCCTCGTTCCTCTCCTCGTTCCTTTCCTCTCCTCCTCGTTCCTCTCCTCGTTCCTTTCCTCCTCGTTCCTCCCCCTCTCGTCCTCGTTCCTCCTCCTCTCCTCCTCCTCGTTCCTCTCTTGTTCCTCTCCTCTCGTCCTCCTCGTTCCTCCTCCTCTCCTCCTTGTTCCTCCTCCTCGTTCCTCCTCCTCTGGTGTCCTCTCGTGTGTTAATTCGCTGTCTCCAGTGGCTCAGTGGGATTAGCAGTATTCCCGTCTAAATCCCGTGTGTGTGGGGTGTGTTCTGTGGGTGCATACATTAGCCGTGTCCCCTGAGCTCCGAGGCGTGTTCTGGCCCCAGTCCTCGTGCTTCTTCACGCTCGGCTTCTCCAAAAACTCCCAAACTCCACAAATCTCCCCGAACGTGCCTCATTTTCACTCCACTCCCATTTGAGGGAAAAGGCGTTTTTAAAACACCCTGGACCTGGTTTAGTTGGTTTTCGACCGTCCAGACGTATTCCTCTTTGTTTACGGCGGCAAATAACGATGCCGCTGTGAATGAAGTGAGTTTATAAACGTTTTCCGGTTTCCCCAGAGCAGCGCGACACAAAGCATCGCCTCTGTCCATGAATAATCCAAAACCACACTCGGACTGTAAGCACAGGTCTCGTTTTGACCCCTGGAGCTGCTTTTTAATCATTTTCTCATCCAGTCTCTTTATTCGACCTCATTTCCAAACCCGCGTTAAGCCCGGCCTCTGCTCTGAACATCCCAACGGTCCCGACGTCCGCCGCCGAACAGCTGAACGGTTTGTTAAACAGGTCTGAAGTGGTCTGTCCCACAGGACTCTCCGATCTGATCCTCTCTGGAGATGCTGAGATCCTCCTCGTGATAGACCCCCCAGAGTCCGGGCTCACACAGAGAAGCACCGATTCCACTCTGATATCCGATATCCGCTTCTTAGGTCGTTTTCACACCTGCCTTGTTTGGTTCGTTTAAAATGAACCAGAGTTCGTTTGCTCCTTTGATTCGGACATTTTGGGCTGGTTTGAATAAAAACCAAAAATCTCGATCTGGAGCAAACAAGAGAACCGAGACCACCTAAAAAGCTCGGTCTCGGTCCGGTTCCATTCGAACTCTGGTGCGGTTCGTTTGAGGTGAGAATGCAGACCGGACTCGATCCCACACAAGTTGCTTTTTGTACTTAACGAGCTCCCGTCGTATGTCGAGCATTATGGGAAACCGAGGCTGACGAAACTAAACAAAACTAAACTTATGAGTCTTACTTATGTTTTGTGTGAAGAGCAAGAGTCAGAACTTGATGCTCACATGAGTTCTGTCCTCCGTAGTCGTCTTGTCCTGTGTCTTCGTCGTTTGGAAATTGATTGTAAAATAGTGTAAACCTCACGATGCTGCTCAAACATTTGTGCAAACTGTAAAAACTGAGCAAACCATATCGCTATGACGACACTGAAAACAGTAACACCATGATTCTCCTCCTTCTGTTTGGACACGGCTCATTTCTGTCCAGTGTCTGAGCCTCAGCACACGTGCTTTTGTTTACAGATGTTGGTCCACTTAGAAAAAAAGTGCAGTGTGAAAGTGAACCGCACCAAAATATAAAAAATTTGGTCTGGGCCAAAGCAAGTGAACTATCGGACTTTCCTGGTGTGAAAACGACCTAAATATCGGTTTTGCACTTATGTATAGAGCTGAGCGATATGACCAAAAATTTATATCACAGTATTTTTCAAAATTATATCGGGGTCACGGTATTTGACGGTATTTTTTTTGGTGTTAACCCCATTTCCTCATAATTAGGTGAATAATTCCTGCAGTAAATGTGACTCGGTAAAACATCTCTGGGTCCAGAGCTTTAATCATCTCCTTGAAGCTCCTTTCTCAACAGGACTCAGTGGTTCCATGTCTTTGGTGAAGTGGACAGTAACAGCGTTGGTAATATCGTTCCACCGTTTGCTTTTCTTGTCGTAGGCGGTCCCCTTAGCAAACGTGTCTTTGAGTGACGTCTAAGTGGCCTTTTGTGTCGCGGCGCCGACTTGAACGTTCCCTGTAGAGGTGGAAGAGGATGCAGATCTTAGTTTCGTGCGTTCTTCATATTCCAGGACGTGTTTGTGACGGAGGTGGTGAAGCAGATCGCTCGTGTCGCCTCCTACGACTACTGCTTTAGCCCGACGACATTTACAGAATACGGTTGTTTGATCGGCGTCAGACTTTTTAAAGCCGAAGTTCTTCCACACGACTGACACGGCTCCTCTTTTCGGTATAAGTTCCTCATTTTCTCCGTCCATGTTGTTCACCGCTCGACACACACTGAGCTTCCACCGCTCTCACGCCAAAACAGTTCCCCTCTCAAACAATGTCCCGCGGCGCCACGTTCCGCTGCCCTGTGTTCCCCACGTTTTGTACGCACACACTCACCAGGATTGGGATATATGAAAAATCCATATCATTAAAAAAAAAACACCGGTATTCCGTATGAAGCGGTATACCGCCCAGCCCTACTTATGTAAATTGTCCCCCACCTTAAATGAATTGGAAACACAATAAAAACTGAGCTTTACATATGTTTCCATGTGTTGAACAGTCGATGTAGGAATAATCGTGACAGGCCTAATACAAGTTTGCACGCTCTTGTCTTCGCTGTGGTGCCGTTTGTGCTGCTGCCCCTTGACCAGGGCATCAGGTTTGATCGTATTTTACATGGCACATTTAGAAAACGCTGCTAAACCTCTGTTGGAGCAGCAGTCGCCTAGCCTGGAAATTCCCAGGCCGCTTCCGTTCGTTTTGAACTGGAAGGCGGCCTGGAAACTCGTCCAAGCGAGAGTCCCAGATTTAGGGCCCCAATCAGAGAGCGGGGGAGGGGTGGCAAGACGGTGACGCGTACTATGTGACAAACGGAAGCTTGTAGTTTGAACTGACAACTGACATGATTGGCTCTGGACTTACGTATACGCTCAATGATAGACATTCATAACGCCCAATAAACGGCCGTTGGCAATCGCTAACCACACCTCCGCTACGGGATTTTTCGAAGCGAGTTTCCAGACCCATATCTCACTTGTGATATGGTCAGGTGTTAACCAGACTAGCAGTCGCCTGACTTAAAGCTGCACTGTGTCACTTTTGTGTTGGAGCATCTTTCCGCAGCTTGTTTCCATGGAGATGTTACTGCTTTACCTGGTGTGTTCCACAGTGTGTGCTTACCAGGACTAAACCGGAATTAAACCGGGTCTAAACCGGGTCTAAACCAGGACTATACCAGGACTATACCAGGACTATACCAGGACTATACCAGGACTATACCAGGACTATACCAGGACTATACTAGGACTAAACCAGGACTAAACTGGGACTAAACCAGGACTATACTAGGACTAAACCGGGACTAAACCGGGACTAAACCGGGACTAAACTGGGATTAAACCAGGACTAAACCAGGACTAAATTGGGACTAAACTGGGATTAAACCAGGACTATACTAGGACTATACCGGGACTAAACCGGGACTAAACCGGGACGAAATCAGGACGAAATCAGGACTATACTAGGACTATACTAGGACTAAACCAGGACTAAATTGCCACTAAACTGGGATTAAACCAGGACTAAACCAGGACTATACTAGGACTAAACTGGGATTAAACCAGGACTATACTAGGACTAAACCAGGACTAAATCAGGACTAAACTGGGATTAAACCGGGATTAAACCAGGTCTAAACTGTGACTAAACCAGGACTAAACCAGGACTGTGTTGGGTATAAATACCTCTCTGTCTAACATTTTCTCCGTCCATGTTGTTGACTGCTCAAAACCTCTGTTGGAGCAGCAGTCGCCTGACTTAAAGCCGCACTGTGTCACTTTTGTGGTGGAACATCTTTCAGCGGCTTGTCTCCATGGAGATGTTACTGCTTTGCCTGGTGTGTTCCAGGCGAGATCTGTGGAGATGTTGCCCTGCTTTAAGGCCTGAATGTACGTTTTTATGAGCGATTTAAAAAATATCTGTAATTGTGTTTAATGCCACGCTATGGAACATTCAAGGCAACGCGATATCTCCATGGAGACGGGCAGGGGGTAAACACTCGTTCGTCCTGATTCTAGCGCCTGAAGCCGGAGAGCGGATCATACGAGTGTTATTAAAGCGCTGCCGACCTTTTGCCCTCTCTCTGATCATTAAATTATCCGGAGGGACATTTCCATAAAAACGCTGCGCTCTTCTTTGTCATGTAAACGCCGCATTTCCATCTGAATGTGCCGCCGCACCGTTAGCTGCCGTTTAGTTAGTGTCGCGTTAGTGCGTCCAGGTGCACTCTGGGAAACGAAGGCCGCGCGAGCCCAAGGCCGACACGCTCTGGCTCCGAATGAGTGGCTAAACGGAGAGACGTAAACCCGGCACCAGCTCCGCCCGGCACTCACAATGAATGTCAAGACAATTTTCCATAAAACGAGATGAGGTTTTAGCATTCTGCACATCAGTTCATAATTGTCTCCTGGTGGGACATGTCGCCTCCTCTCGGTGCGTCATGCCCAAAACGCCTCCCTCAGGAGGCACGTGTTCCGGGCACGTCCCACCAGGAGGAGGCCCCGGGGAAGACCCAGGACACGCTGGAGGGACTATGTCTCCCGGCTGGCCTGGGAACGCCTTGGGGTCCCCCCGGAGGAGCTGGAGGAAGTGTCCGGGGTGAAGGAAGTCTTGGAGTCCCTGCTTAGACTGTTGCCCCGGCGACCCGGCCCCGGACAAAGCGGAAGAACCGGCTCTGGTCCGGACGAAGCGGAAGAACCGTCCCCGGACGAACCGGCTCCGGACGAAGTGGAAGAACGGAAGAACCGGCTCCGGAGAAGAAGTGACTTTATTGATCTCACACAGGAGAAATTCTTCTCTGCATTTAACCCATCCTGTTATTAGGAGCAGTGGGCAGCACATGACTGCGCCCGGGACCATCTCCATGATCTTCTTGCTTTGGTTTGGTCAGGACCTCAGCTGGAGGATCTCTGAGCTCTGATTTTGCTCAGCCGTTCACACGATCCTCCTCCTCATGTCGCAGAATCTGGAGGTGATTTTAGGCTGTGAGCTGGTCCCGTTTCTACAAACTAATGTGACAAAGACGACATAAAAAAAACTAGAGTGAAGACAGTGTTCTGTCTGGGCCTTCAGTCTCTGTGTGGATGTTCTGGTGACTGTAGACTGAGCCCGGGCTGGTTCTGGAGACTTGGGCCTGGTTTTGGGCCTGGTTTTGGGCCTGGTTTGGGCCTGGTTTGTGTGTGTGTAACTGAAAAGAACTTTTAAACTGTGATTTTTCATAAACACTGCTGAGTGTAATAGTGTAATAGCGTCATGGTGTAATAGTGTGATATTGTGATGGTGTAATAGTATAATGGTGTAATAGTGTGATAGTATAATAGTGTAATAGTGATAGTATAATAGAATAAAAGTGTGATAGTATAATAGTGTGATAGTATAATAGTGTAATAGTGATAGTATAAAAGTGTGATGGTATAATAGTGTGATAGTATAATAGTGTAATAGTGATAGTATAAAAGTGTGATGGTATAATAGGGTGATAGTATAATAGTGTTATAGTGATAGTATAATAGTATAAAAGTGTGATAGTATAATAGTGTAATAGTGATAGTGTAATAGTGATAGTATAATAGTATAAAAGTGTGATGGTATAATAGGGTGATGGTATAATAGTGTAATAGTGATAGTATAATAGTATAATAGTGTGATAGTATAATAGTGTAATAGTGATAGTATAATAGTATAAAAGTGTGATGGTATAATAGTATAAAAGTGTGATAGTATAATAGTGTAATAGTGATAGTATAATAGTGTGATAGTATAATAGTGTAATAGTGATAGTATAATAGTATAATAGTGTGATAGTATAATAGTGTAATAGTGATAGTATAATAGTATAAAAGTGTGATGGTATAATAGTATAAAAGTGTGATAGTATAATAGTGTAATAGTGATAGTATAATAGTATAATAGTGTGATAGTATAATAGTGTAATAGTGATAGTATAATAGTATAAAAGTGTGATGGTATAAAAGTGTGATAGTATAATAGTATAAAAGTGTGATGGTATAATAGGGTGATAGTATAATAGGGTGATAGTATAATAGTGTTATAGTGATAGTATAATAGTATAAAAGTGTGATGGTATAATAGGGTGATAGTATAATAGTGATAGTATAATTGTATAAAAGTGTGATGGTATAATGGGGTGATAGTGATAGTATAATAGTATAAAAGTGTGATGGTATAATAGTATAAAAGTGTGATAGTATAATAGTGTAATAGTGATAGTATAATAGTATAAAAGTGTGATGGTATAAAAGTTTGATAGTATAATAGTATAAAAGTGTGATGGTATAATAGGGTGATAGTATAATAGGGTGATAGTATAATAGGGTGATAGTATAATAGTGTTATAGTGATAGTATAATAGTATAAAAGTGTGATGGTATAATAGGGTGATAGTGATAGTATAAAAGTGTGATGGTATAATAGGGTGATAGTATAATAGTGATAGTATAATGGTATAAAAGTATGATGGTATAATGGGGTGATAGTGTAACAGTGTAATGGTGTCATAATGTGATGTGTGGGTGCAGTATCAGACACGAGCCTCTACTGCAGCTCTTCTGTTTAAATGTCACAGATCTGAGTGGATTTGGGGCTCCGGGAGAAACTTTGGACCAAATGCCACAATAAATCCTCCTCCCTCAGAGCACACATGGACACACACAGGGCCATTGGGCTTGTCATTGTGACTGTCGGTGTGGGTGGCCTCACGCGGCTCAGTTGGTGATTTCCTGCATTCTAGTCCATTTTAAAATGACCTGTTAGACATGGCAAATATGGGCTTTTGGAGTGAGATTTTTAAAGTCGTGAAAAAAAATCGTGTTTGGGTCACTTATACACCAATACATATATCCGATCTTTTGGCATGCGACTTCAGTCTGAACATCCTGGTCGCGTTCATCCGACCTGGGCATGCTTCCTCCAGTGGCACAAGTCGGCGCTTACAAATGTACACAAACGTTCTTCTCATCATGTGAAAATAGTATATGAACTCCGTATCAGTGAAGCAGCGAAGCACGTAGCAATCCCACCGCTCTTGTCCGCACCAACATGTTCATTTCTACGGACGTTGCTGCCGCTGCCCCGCAGAATGCCGTGGCCAAAAACCTCGTCCTTCTCCTCCTCCTCCTCAAAACAAATAAGCTGTACATGTTCTGGCTCCGGTATGACACCAACTTCAGGCGACTTCCGTAAACACTGAGCACACTTGCTGCACGTGACCTCATCGTGTCCTCCAAGGCGCATGCCGGACACTTTGGGGCGTTTAAAGTTCACACTGGAGATCACATACAAGTCGCATTTAATTGGAAATGTGAACAACCTTGCAAAAAAAATCGGATTTCACAAAAAATTCGGACTTGAGCATTAAGCCCTGCAGTCTGAACGTATCCATACGCGATCGATCGACTGGTAGATCGCGATTGACTGGTTGGACACCCCTGCTGTAGAACACTCGTCCTCTGATCTGAAGGTGGGTGGTTCAAATCCTGCTCCTGCATTGCACTGAAACAGTCCGATCCACTGACCCTCTGTGTCGGTGAGCTTTCTGAGGGACTGGGTCAAACGCAGAGGACGGGGACCTCGGTGACCTCTAACCTGGATGTGTGTTGTTGTGTTTCAGGGTTGTGCATCGTGGAAGTGGTATTTCCCGTTTCACTACGCGCCGTTCGCCTCAGACTTCAAAGACATCAAAGACATGTTCAAACAGTTCGAGGAGGGAACCAAACCGGTACCACCCGCCCTCACCCGTCTGTGCCCTCACCCTCAGCTCAGTGTGATAGTATAATAGTGTAATAGTGTAGTAGTATAATAGTGTAATAGTAGTATAGTGTGATAGTGTAGTAGTATAATACTGTGATAGTGTAGTAGTATAATAGTGTAATAGTGTGATAGTATAGTGTAATAGTGTGATAGTATAGTGTAATAGTGTGATAGTATAGTGTAATAGTGTGATAGTATAGTGTAATGGTGTGATAGTATAATAGTGTAATAGTGTGATAGTATAATAGTGTAATAGTGTGATAGTATAGTGTAATGGTGTGATAGTATAATAGTGTAATAGTGTGATAGTGTAATAGTGTGATAGTGTAATAGTGTGATAGTGTAATAGTGTGATAGTGTAATAGTATAATAGTGTAGTAGTATAGTGTGATAGTGTAGTAGTATAATAGTGTAGTAGTATAATAGTGTAGTAGTATAATAGTGTAATAGTATAATAGTGTAATAGTATAATAGTGTAATAGTGTAATAGTGTGATAGTGTGATAGTATAATAGTGTGATAGTATAATAGTGTAATAGTGTAGTAGTGTAATAGTGTAGTAGTATAATAGTGTGATAGTGTAGTAGTATAATAGTGTAGTAGTATAATAGTGTGATAGTATAGTAGTATAATAGTGTGATAGTATAATAGTGTGATAGTGTAGTAGTATAATAGTGTGATAGTATAATAGTGTGATAGTATAATAGTGTGATAGTGTAGTAGTATAATAGTGTAATAGTGTGATAGTATAGTGTAATAGTGTGATAGTATAGTGTGATAATATAGTGTAATAGTGTGATAGTATAGTGTAATAGTGTGATAGTATAATAGTGTGATAGTGTAATAGTGTAATAGTGTGATAGTATAGTGTAATAGTATAATAGTGTGATAGAGTAGTAGTATAATAGTATAATAGTGTGATAGAGTAGTAGTGTAATAGTGTGATAGTATAGTGTAATAGTGTGATAGTATAGTGTGATAGTGTAATAGTGTGATAGTGTAATAGTGTGATAGTGTAGTAGTATAATAGTGTAATAGTGTGATAGTATAGTGTAATAGTGTGATAGTATAGTGTGATAATATAGTGTAATAGTGTGATAGTATAGTGTAATAGTGTGATAGTATAATAGTGTGATAGTGTAATAGTGTAATAGTGTGATAGTATAGTGTAATAGTATAATAGTGTGATAGAGTAGTAGTATAATAGTATAATGGTGTGATAGAGTAGTAGTGTAATAGTGTGATAGTATAGTGTAATAGTGTGATAGTATAGTGTAATAGTGTGATAGTATAGTGTGATAGTGTAATAGTGTGATAGTGTAGTAGTATAATAGTGTAGTAGTATAATAGTGTAATAGTATAATAGTGTGATAGAGTAGTATAATAGTGTAATAGTATAATAGTGTGATAGAGTAGTATAATAGTGTGATAGTATAATTGTGTAATAGTGTGATAGTATAGTGTAATAGTATTATAGTGTGATAGTGTAATAGTGTGATAGTGTAATAGTGTGATAGTGTAGTAGTATAATAGTGTAATAGTATAATAGTGTGATAGAGTAGTATAATAGTGTGATAGTGTAATAGTGTGATAGTATAATTGTGTAATAGTGTGATAGTGTAATAGTATTATAGTGTGATAGTGTAATTGTGTGATAGTGTAATCGTGTGATAGTATAATAGTATAATTTAATAGTAAGATAGTGATATAGTGTGATGGTGTAGTCGTGTGATAGTGTAATCGTGTGATAGTGTAATAGTATAATTTAATAGTGAGATAGTGATATAGTGTAATAGTGTGATGGTGTGTCACCCTCACTTGTCTGTCCTCACCCGTCTTAACCACGTTTATGATCATGTTTCCTATTGATGATTGTTTCTCTGGTTCATGTGTGTGTTTTGTGTTTCTCTGGTTCAGTTTAAGCCTCTGGAGCAGTTGATGGGAGTGTTTCCTGCAGCCAGTGGGAACTTCCTGCCCCCAACGTGGAGGAACCTCATGACCAGCCCGGTCTGTACGACACACACACACACACACACACACACACACACACACACACACACACACACACACACACACACTTGACCTGTACATCATAAATTGTAGATCATTATGACAGTGAAGAGTTGTTAATAATTGTAATGACATTATTGATAAACCCAGTGTCTTATCTTCACTTCTTCTTTCATGTTTCTCCTCAGGACTCGTCCATCATCGACTTTTACCCCGACGACTTCGCCATCGACCTCAACGGCAAGAAATACGCCTGGCAAGGTTTGTTTATGACCTGTGACCTCAAATGTCCTGAGCTGTCCCCCGTGTGCCCGAGGCGTCCGTTATGTCCTGAGGCGTCCTCCAGGTGTGCCCGAGGCGTCCTCCAGGCGTCCCCCGTGTGCCCGAGGCGTCCTCCAGGCGTCCCCCGTGTGCATCCTCCGTTGTCTGATCTGTCCTTGTCTTCGCAGGAGTGGCGTTGCTGCCGTTTGTGGACGAACGCAGACTCAGAGCGGCTCTCGCAAATGTTTATCCAGATCTGACCAAAGAGGAAGGTAAAGGACACATCACGTTTATATTCAGTTTATAAATTCAAAATTAATTGTTCTGAACATCGAGGAATAAATTAATTCAGCTTTAAAATCAGAATAAACCACCCACTTATTTTGGAAATACGTTTAATTCTGAATATAATCATTTTCATTAGGAATTAAGTGTGTACACGTTTTTTTTAAAGAGACACATTCCCACAAGGGAAATTATTTGATTAATTTTTGGAATTAATTTTTATTCAGAATTAAATAATTTTTATCAGGAGTTAAAGCTCATGTCACACACTCACATGAACCAGTCTAAACTAAAGTCCTCTTCTCTTTCTCGTCTTTTTCCTCATCTTTTTCCAGCGAAGAGGAACAGTTTGGGCAGCGACATTTTGTTCCTGGGAAAATCTCACCCACTGTTCGACTTTATCCACGAACTGTACCGCACAGAGACCGCAGAGGTAACCACGGCAACGCCATGACCAACCACAGACTGTATAAAGAAGTGGGCTGAGTGACGTCACCCTAACCCTAACCCTAACCCACGGTGTTCGGATCCAGTCAAATGAAGCTCATCAATGCTGGCAGTTACAGTCTCTATATGAGGAATAGGATTTTTTTAAACTGACGATATTGTGAAATAAAAACCCCGGGATCATGTGGAGTGGGTAAATACGAACATTTAAGACCAGAACGACAGCAGCAGTTACAGAGACAGGGGCAAACGTTTTTCTATAAAGTCAATTTGTAAATAGAGCTTGATGCACTTTGCGCCCACGCTCACTTCTTATTCAGAACGCAGAGGCTCACGTTCATTTACATATACTGTCTGTGGCTCCATTTTGGCGTCGTGCTGTTGGCGTCATGTGGCTATGATGCTCCAGTTAAAGTCTGTTTTTTGTTCCAGCCCACAGACATCCCTCCTGAGCTCTGCCACGGGATCCTGGGGAAACTCGCCCTGGACCAAGACCCCATCCTCCCAGAAAAGTACGACTGCCTGACACACACACTGCTAGAACGCACACTGTGATGGTCGTGTGTTTGTTCTGATTTAAAGTGCGTCTCTTTCAGGACGGTGATGTCTCCGATCCCGACCCTCAGAGACCTCACACAGAACTCCGCCATCGGGTAAAAACATTTGTGATTTCACAGCAGACAGAAGAGCTGCTCTACAGACGGACGTTTGTTTTATTGATAAGATGTTTAAATTCATTTTAAATTTCTCACTGGTGGATCATATTACAAGTGCTGTAAAAATATCACATTATTAACGAGTTAATGCAAAACTATTTTAACGCTGTTAATTTTTTTATTGTGAGATTAATGCTCTTTGTGACCAAATGAACTAGTTTTTTCGGACCGCGACAGAAGCCCCGCAGCCTCCCGGCCGCCCTCACACCCCCGCGCCACCACCACCACCACAGCGGTCCCACCAATCAATACACATCCCTTGCCACTGCACCCACCCTCTCCGCCAAAAGCACCAAACAAACAGTGCCATGCAACAACGCCATCGAACGCAGCTCACAGAACCCCAGGCAACCTCGTCCGAGCACGGCATGGCCCAAAAGTCCCAGCACGAGTGCGCCCCTAGTGCCGCAGGTGTTGGGACAGACACAGTGGCTCTAACTGGAGATCACAGCATGTTCCTCAGTAATGGAACCACCTCAGGGTCAGAACATTTCACCCACAGGAGGAACTTCAGCCACTTTGACTCTTATGAAGACAGAAGAGAAACGCTTCACTCACCCTGATGCAGAGCACTTCAGGAGAGTGGCGTGAACGCGACAGAGGAACGTGACAGTGGAACATCAAACGGTGTCTCACTGACAGCTGTTATGGTTTGCAATAAAAACACATTTGCACAAAGCAGCGCGCCTCCACTTTATGTTGAGGAGAGAATTAAAATGATTCAAGGGACAAAAATCTGTGATTCATTTGCGATTAATCACGAGATGACTGTGACATTCATGAGATTAATCATGACTAAATATTTTAATTGATTGACAGCACTAATTATTACTTATCAATGCTCTATGTTGTGGTGTTAAGTAAACGTCCCAGTTCTGAAGATTTCAGTAGAACTCCGGGTGAAACTTGTTCATGACTCGTTTGCTCGTAGTCGTGCGTTGGCTCAAACGTATGCACGCTCTGCAGATGTGCACTCCAGCTGCAGATCTCAGAACAGTGATTGGAGAGCGGCTCCAGCTGTGGCTCATGTTTACAGCCCCAACTTCAGCTTTAAGTCCTGCAGTGTAAATGAGCAGAGAAGTAATCAGACACAACTGTAATTTGTGTCTGAAATCTTATTATGCTGATGTAGAAGTTTGAGTCCAAACGAGCGCTAACTCTGACATGGTGGCTGAGAGGCTGGCACTCATGCCTCACAGCCAGAAGGTTCCGGGTTCAGTGCCCAGGTTTCCTTTCTGAGTTTCTCCGGTTTCCCCATCAAAAAAATCCTCCATCTGAGGTCCTGAGCAAGCCCAGCAACAAAATCATGGAGATGGTCCCCAGGCGCCCCATGTGCTGCCCACTGCCCTCAGTCTTCCCGGTAAGGTCTATTCCAGGGTGCTGGAGAGGAGAATTCGACCGATAGTCGAACCTCGGATTCAGGAGGAGCAGTGTGGTTTTCGTCCCGGCCGGGGAACACTGGACCAGCCCTATACTCTCCATCGGGTGCTCGAGGGTGCATGGGAGTTTGCCCAACCAGTCCACATGTGCTTTGTGGATCTGGAGAAGATCAACCGTGTCCCTCGTGGGGTCCTGTGGAGAGTGCTCTGGGAGTACGGGGTTCGGGGCCCTTTGTTAAGGGCTGTTCGATCCCTGTATGACCGGAGCAGGAGCTGCGTTCACATTGTCGGCAGTAAGACGGACCCGTTTCCGGTGCATGTTGGACTCCGCCAGGGCTGCCCTTTGTCACCGGTTCTGTTCATTATATTTATGGACAGAATTTCTAGGCGCAGTCAGGGGCCGGAGGGGATCCGGTTTGGGAACCACAGGATCTCATCTCTGCTGTTTATTTATTTATTTATTTATTTATTTGAAAGGGACAGTGCACATTAATGAACATATAATATATATGTAAATATGCCAGATTATAGCCACAGGCTAATTTCCATCTGTTGTCCCTGGACAGGTTGATGGTGCCAATTAAAAGGTCTCACATACAATAAAACAAGAAAAAAATAAAATAAAAAATAAAATACATTAAACACACAGATTACTCACAGGAGCGATTCACAATCAAAAATAATCAAAAAACATAAATTCAGGAGGGTTACACAGTTCATATTGCACAAGTCCTAAAGTGCTGAGTGCACTGCTCCAGTTCCAAAGTGCTGAGTGCATTGCACCTGCCCTAAAGTGCTGAGTGCATTGCACCTGCCCTTTGCAGATGATGTTGTCCTGATGGCTTCATCGAACCGGAACCTTCAGTGTGCACTGGGGCGGTTTGCAGCCGAGTGTGAAGTGGCTGGGATGAGGATCAGCTCCTCCAAATCAGAGGCCATGGTTCTCGACCGGAAAAAGGTCGCTTGCCCTCTCCGGGTGGGTGGGGAGTCCTTGCCTCAAGTGGAGGAGTTCAAGTATCTCGGGGTCTTGTTCTCGAGTGAGGGGAGGATGGAGCGTGAGATTGACAGGCGGATCGGTGCAGCGTCAGCAGTGATGCGGTCGTTGTACCGGACCGTTGTGGTGAAGAGGGTGCTGAGCCAAAAGGCGAAGCTCTCAATTTACCAGTCAATCTATGTTCCTCCCCTCACCTAGTGGCTGGGCGCACCCTTAGAGATAGGGTGAGGAGCTCAGTCACACGGGAGGAGCTCGGAGTAGAGCCGCTGCTTCTCCACGTTGAGAGGAGCAGCTGAGGTGACTCGGGCATCTGTTCCGGATGCCTCCTGGTTGCCTCCCTCGGGAGGTGTTCCGGGCATGTCCCACCGGGAGGAGGCCCCGGGGAAGACCCAGGACCCGCTGGAGGGACTATGTGTCCCGGCTGGCCTGGGAACCCCTTGGGGTCCCCCTGGAGGAGCTGGAGGAAGTGTCCGGGGTGGGAGTCCCTGCTTAGACTGTTGCCCCTGCGACCCGGCCCTGGATAAGCAAAAGAAAATGGATGGATGGATGGATGGATGGACTGTCCTGAGCACCAGTCTATGGCCCTCGATCGGCCCTCTGCTTCGTCTGTGTTTAGATATGTGGCCCTTGATGAAAAAAGTTTGGACACCCCTGCCCTACAGGGAATGGACAGAACTCACCTGTGAAAGGGAATCTTCTGAATCTGAGACTCTCTTGGGTCAAAGTTGTTCACCTAAAATGAGCCCCTTCACATCAGCGCTGCAGCAGAGTGTAAAAAGTGTAAAAGCAGCTCCAGAACCACACAACTCTGTTCTGAGGACAGTTTGTCACAGCGGCTCCTCAGGCTCCTCATGCTCCTCAGGGTTCTCAGGTGGAAATCAGACTGAATGACTTTGAGAACAGAGACTTTGAGCTCAGATTTACACTAAAGAGCTGAGCATTAGAGGGTGAATGCTTCACCTCGTGTCACTGATGTTTCTGTTTTGTTTTTCAGGGTGAAGTTCAGAGACCCAGAGTTTGCTGCTGGACACATCTTTACAGCTGTGATGCTCCCGGGGGCAAAGTGAGTCCATCCTTTAACTTCTCTATAGTTTGAAGTACAGTGGTCCCTCGTTTATCGCAGGGGTTAGGTTCCAGAAATAAGTGAAATCCGCGAAGTAGGACAACTTTATATTTTACAATTATTCTACATGTTTTAAGGCTGTAAACGCCTCACCACACACATTCTACACTTTTCTCAGACTGGAACTAACATTTTCTCACATTTCTCTCTTGTTTAAACACTCAAACTTTCGTAGATTTTCAACAAAATGTATTAATAGTGAAGTGGTGTGGGGGGGGCATGTGCACTCGTGGTCACGAAACAAGGCAAAGAGCCCCATGCGGTGGTTTAATCCAGGTTTAGACCTGGTCTAGTCCTGGTTTAGACCTGGTTTAGACCTGGTTTAGACCTGGTTTAATCCACATTTAGTCCTGGTCTAGTCCTGGTTTAGTCCCGGTCTGGTCCCAGTCTGGTCCTCATGTCTTAGTCCCGGTCTGGACTTCCTACAGATCCAGTGACTCATGTCTCGGCTCCTCGTGCATCCAGCGGGACTCCCGGATCCCCCCCGGAGCCCCCCCCAGGCCCCCCCCGGGTCCCCTCCCGGAGCCCCCCCGGGTCCCCCCTCTATAACATCTATATAAATGTGTCAAACTGAACACATTCTGTACTGTACAGGAGACACGGAGGAGAAGACAATCAGGACGCACAACACAATGTTCAGACACTAGAAAAAAAATTTAAATAAAAAAAAAAAAAAAATCCGCGAGGCTGTGAAAAGTGAACCGCGATAGAGCGAGGGACCACTGTAAACATATCTGTCTGTAGTTCCATCCATCCAAACATCCATCCGAGCTGCTGCTTCAGTTCTGAGTTGTTTTATTGTTTTAAAGTCTGTTCTTTTGTTTAGGATCCCTGTTAAAGTTCTGAAGCCGGAGGACTGGGACCAGAGCGGCCGTCAGCCCTGGAGACCACAGCTCGGGTTCAACCCCAACAGACAGCAGGCTCACCTCGGCCAATCAGGGCACAGAGCGCTCAAGTAAGTCCCGCCTCCTCCAATCACAGCTCAGGGGGCGATATCGTGAAACCGATATCATGGGGCGATACCCGATCCAGCGATTTCACTGTTCTCAGGACGGCGACTGGAGGCATCTGACTATAGAACTTTAATGTCAGACTGATGTTCTTCTGCTCTGGCCACCATGAATCTGGAGCTCAAACCCGGGGCTTTAGTTTAGACTTTATTGGCATAAAACCAGTGGGAGACCGGTTTTATTCCATTTCACAGCTCTGAAAATAACACTGATTGGCTGAGGCATGCGTCTGAACTGGTGCGTTTGAAGCGATACTAGCTGTGTGCACATGGACGAGTGTAATCCCACTGCAAACAGATTGGGATCGTATCGGATTCATGTGCACAGGCTAAGGATCGTACAGGGATTGGTTTCCCGAATCCGATTGGAACCCCTGGTTTAGGCCGATGGTAATCCGCTCGGTGCCACCTCGTGCACGATATCGGATTGGATTGGCGTACTGCGCATGCGCGGGAATTTTCGCCAGGGATTTCACCTGGAAGTGGCAGGAGGCGCCGACACCGTCATAAGTAGCGATTGTTGCCGGAAAAGTCAGACGAAATCATGGCTGCGAAGAAAGAACGCACAACACGTACACCAATGCTGCTCCGGCAAACTAGTCCAGGTTTAGTCCAGGTTCAGTCCAGGTTCAGTCTCATATTAGTCCTGATTTATTCCAGGTTTAGTCCAGGCTCAGTCTAGATGTAGTCTAGGTTGAGTCTAGGTTGAGTCTAGGTTCAGTCTAGGTTCAGTCTAGGTTCAGTCTAGGTTCAGTCTAGGTTTAGTCTAGGTTTAGTCCAGGTTTAGCCCAGGTTTAGCCCAGGTTTAGCCCAGGTTTAGCCCAGGTTTAGCCCAGGTTTAGACCAGGTTTAGACCAGGTTTAGACCAGGTTTAGTCCAGGTTTAGTCCAGGTTTAGTCCAGGTTTAGACCAGGTTTGGTCCAGGTTTAGACCAGGTTTGGTCCAGGTTTAGCCCAGGTTTAGACCAGGTTTAGACCAGGTTTAGTTCAGGTTTAGTTCAGGTTTAGTCCAGGTTTAGCCCAGGTTTAGTCCAGGTTTAGCCCAGGTTTAGCCCAGGTTTAGCCCAGGTTTAGCCCAGGTTTAGTCTAGGTTTAGTCCAGGTTTAGCCCAGGTTTAGCCCAGGTTTAGCCCAGGTTTAGCCCAGGTTTAGCCCAGGTTTAGCCCAGGTTTAGACCAGGTTTAGACCAGGTTTAGTCCAGGTTTAGTCCAGGTTTAGTCCAGGTTTAGACCAGGTTTGGTCCAGGTTTAGACCAGGTTTGGTCCAGGTTTAGCCCAGGTTTAGACCAGGTTTAGACCAGGTTTAGTTCAGGTTTAGTTCAGGTTTAGTCCAGGTTTAGCCCAGGTTTAGCCCAGGTTTAGCCCAGGTTTAGCCCAGGTTTAGCCCAGGTTTAGCCCAGGTTTAGCCCAGGTTTAGACCAGGTTTAGACCAGGTTTAGTCCAGGTTTAGTCCAGGTTTAGTCCAGGTTTAGACCAGGTTTGGTCCAGGTTTAGACCAGGTTTGGTCCAGGTTTAGCCCAGGTTTAGACCAGGTTTAGACCAGGTTTAGTTCAGGTTTAGTTCAGGTTTAGTCCAGGTTTAGCCCAGGTTTAGCCCAGGTTTGGTCCAGGTTTAGACCAGGTTTAGCCCCATGTTGGTCCGTCAAACTCCTCGAGCTCCATCTTTGTAAACCTCCACATAGTTTGTTGTGTTTTTATTGAAGTAGTTGGACGACAGCGCCACATAGCGTAGCGGAGCCTCCAGGTCACTGACCATTATCTGATTACACGAGTTTCATGTGCACTTGGATCTAAGGACAGACCACCCGCCGAGTAACGGGATCAGATTTGGAGAAATCCAATCCGATCCCACCATGTGACCACAGTGTGCAATGACGTCACACTGGGGGGGGGGGGTTCCTACATGTATGCGTATGGTGGAATGTTCAGCAGTTGCCATGGTGACACAAGGCGCCCAGTAGCAAACACAGCCACAAGAAGAAAAAAAAATCAGTCAGCTTTTTCTGGTCATTGAGGGTTTATTAGATTTCTGAGCTTTAACACAGACAGAGCAGTGCCTACAGTTAGCATCACACCCTCAGGATTAGTGACGTGTCTTTGAGAGGGACGGACTGATGTAATCCAGGTTCCTCCTGACACTTTTGGGGAACGCAGTTTTAAACGCGTTTGGGCGCGGGCGTTTTTCATGTTTTTCTGTGTTTTTTTCTTCTTCAGTCACACTCTGGGCCGAGGTGGAGGTCAGTACAGCAACACGCCCCCTCCAGGAAGCTACCAGAACTACAGGAGTCCACAGCAGCACTACCAACGTAAGTCAGATGCCCTCCCACCCTCCCTGCAGTCTAGGGCTGGGCGGTACAACGCTTCATACAGAATACCAGTGGTTTTATATATTTTTAATGATATGGATATCTCATATATCCCAATCCCGGTGAGTGTGTGCGTACAAAACGTGGCGCCGCGACATTTGAGAGGGGCACTGTTTTGGCGTGAGAGCGGTGGAAGCTCAGTGTGTGTCGAACAACATGGACGGAGAAAATGTTACAGACACAGAGGAACTTGCACCCAACACAGTCCTGATTTAGTCCTGGTTTAGTCCTGGTCTAGTCCTGGTTTAGTCCTGGTTTAGTCCTGGTTTAGTCTTAGTTTAGTCTTAGTTTAGTCTTAGTTTAGCCCTGGTTTAATTCCGGTTTAGTCTTAGTTTAGTCCTGGTTTAGTCCTGGTTTAATTCCGGTTTAGTCTTAGTCTAGTCCTGGTTTAATCCCGGTTTAGTCCTAGTATAGTCCTGGTTTAGTCCCAATTTAGTCCCGGTTTAGTCCCGGTCTAGACCTGGTTTAGACCTGGTCTAGTCCTGGTTCAGTCCTGGTTTAGTCCTGGTTCAGTCCTGGTCTAGTTCTGGTTTAGACCTGGTCTAGTCCTGGTCTAGTCCTGGTCTAGTCCTGGTCTAGTCCTGGTCTAGTCCTGGTCTAGTCCTGGTCTAGTCCTGGTCTAGTCCTGGTTTAGTCCTGGTCTAGTCCTGGTCTAGTCCTGGTCTAGTCCTGGTCTAGTCCTGGTCTAGTCCTGGTCTAGTCCTGGTCTAGTCCTGGTTCAGTCCTGGTTCAGTCCTGGTTTAGTCCTGGTTTAGTCCTGGTTTAGTCCTGGTTTAGTCCTGGTTTAGTCCTGGTTTAGTCCTGGTTCAGTCCTGGTTTAGTCCTGGTTCAGTCCTGGTTCAGTCCTGGTTCTAGGTGGTGCTGGGGCAGGTCATGTGTCTCTGTTGTCACGGATACAAAAGGTCAGAGAAAAAACCCTAAACTCTTTTAAACGTCCGAAAGTCGGCTCCAGATTCTGCGTCGCCGAAGTGACAATTACGGCGTGCGGCGTAATTACGACGTTTAATCAGATTTAAACTTTAAACGTGTTACATTTAAATCAGATTTCACCGAAAACCTCCTCGCTCCGACTGACGATAATTTCTGTCCTTTGTCCTTCTGTAATCAGCCTCTCTCTCTCCTGATTAGCTCTCCTCTTCATCCCTCCGTCACTTCTCTCCTCACTCTGATTGGCTCTCTTCTCTCGTCCTTCTCTCTTCCATCCCTCCATCTCCCCCTCCTCAGTCTGATTAGCTCTCCTCCCTTCCTCCTTCTCACTTCTATCCCTCCATCATCCTTCACCTCTCTGCCTCTTTCTCTGTCCCTCTTTCTCCTCCTCCTCTCTCTCCTCCTTTCTTCCTCTCGACCTCTCCTCTCTCCTCCTCTCTCTCTCCTCCTTTCCTCTCTCTCGTCCTCCTCTCTCCTCCTTTCCTCTCTCTCCTCCTTTCCTCTCTCTTGGCTCCTCTCCTCCTCTCGTCCTTTCCTCCTCTCGTCCTTTCCTCTGTCTCTCCTCTCCTCTCTCTGTCCCTTTTTCTCCTCTCCTCTCTCTCTTCCCCCGTTTATCCCCCTCACTTTTCTCTTCACTCTGATTAGCTCTCCTTTCGCTCTCTCTCTCTCTCCTCTTCTCATTCTTTCTCTCTTTGTCACTCTTCTAGCCTTTCTCCTCTCTGCCATCCCTCCATCACCCCCTCTTCTTTCCTCCCCTCTTTTTGAGCCCTCTGGTCTCTGTACCCCCTCTTTCTGCTGAATCGTTTTCTCTCCATCTTGCCCCTTTTTCAGTCTTCCTTCTCACTCTCCCCTTTTTAATCTCTTCTCCCTCTTCTCCCTATTCTCTCCCTCTTTCTCCTCTTACCCATAACCTACATCATTCTCTCCTCCTCTCCTCCTCTCTCCCTTTGTTACTCTCTCTTCTATCTTTCCCCTCCCTCTCTCTTCATTCCTCCTCCTCGGTCGTCCAACTCTCCTCTCCTTTCCCTCTTCCCATTTTACATTTCTCTTTGTATTTTTCATTCAAATCTCTCCCCGTCGTCTCTTCCCACTCACTCCACCTCCCTCCTCCTCTGTTCCTCTCTCTCTCTGATTACGAGTCTATGCGCCTCCTCTCCACCCCTCCTTCCTTCCCTCTCCCTCCTCCTCCTCTCCTCCCTCCTCCTCATTCCTCCTCCTCTCCTCTCTTCCTCTCCTCCTTTCCTCCTCTCTTCTCTCCTCTCTTTCCTCCTCTCTCTCTGTCCCTTTTTCTCCTGCTCTTCCCCCCATTTATCCCCCTCACTTTTTCTCTCCTCCCTCCTCCTCCTCCTCTTGAAGCTCTTGAGTCTTTCTCTGTTCTCCGTTTTTGTCTGAAGTGAAATAGTTTCTTTTTTAAATCCGTCTGTCTCGTTTGTTTCTGTGGAGACACTTTTCTAATGAGCTCCTGCCCGACCTGTGACCTCCGCTCGGATTAAAACCCGGGGCAGGGGCGAGGGACAGGGACGAGAGACGAGACAGGGGCGAGGGACAGGAGCGAGGGACAGGAGCGAGGGACGAGGGGCAGGGACGAGGGACAGGGACGAGGGACGAAAGACGGGACAGGGACGAGAGACGGGACAGGAGTAAGGGACAGGGGACAGGAGCGAGGGACAGGGGACAGCGAGCGAGGGACAGGGACGAGGGACAGGGACGAGAGACGGGACGAGGGACAGGAGCGAGGGACAGGGGCGAGGGACAGGAGCGAGGGACGAGGGGCAGGGACGAGGGACAGGGACGAGAGACGGGACAGGGACGAGGGACAGGGAGGAGAGACGGGCGAGGGACAGGAGCGGGGGGCAGGAGCGGGGACGGGGGCGGGGGACGGGGACAGGAGCAAGGGACGAGGGACAGGGACGAGGGACAGGAGCGGGGGACAGGAGCGGGGGCGGGGGACAGGGACAGGAGCGAGGGACAGGGACGAGGGACAGGGACAGGAGTAAGGGACAGGGGACAGGAGCAAGGGACGAGGGACGGGGACAGCGAGCGAGGGACAGGGACGAGGGACAGGGGCGAGGGACAGGAGCGAGGGACGAGGGGCAGGGACGAGGGACAGGGACGAGAGACGGGACAGGGACGAGGGACAGGAGCGAGGGACGAGGGACAGGGACGAGAGACGGGACAGGGACGAGAGACGGGACAGGAGTAAGGGACAGGGGACAGCGATGGGGGACGGGGGACAGGGACGAGGGACAGGAGCGAGGGACAGGGGCGAGGGACAGGAGCAGGGGACGGGGGACAGGAGCGAGGGACAGGGACGAGGGACAGGGACGAGAGACGGGACAGGGACGAGAGACGGGACAGGGGCGGGGGACAGGAGCGGGGGGCGGGGGGCAGGAGCAAGGGACGAGGGACGGGGACAGGAGCAAGGGACGAGGGACAGGAGCGGGGGACAGGGACGGGGGACAGGAGTGAGGGACGAGGGACAGGAGCAAGGGACGAGGGACAGGAGCGGGGGACAGGAGCGAGGGACAGGAGTGATGGACAGGGATGGGGGACGGGGGACAGGAGCGAGGGACAGGAGCAAGGGACGAGGGACGGGGACAGGAGTGAGGGACAGGGACGGGCGTGTGAAGTAGGATCTGGGACGTTTTCAGGTCGATCTATCAGATTTATTATTATTGATGTTTATTTAAGCAGGAAATGTCCCACTGAGGTGAAGGTCTTCTTCTGGTCCAGCAGCAAACACACAACACACATATTTACACAGATAAGACATAAAAGTTTAAAAACATTATGAAAACAAGTGCAGATTGTGGAATTGGTCTCAAAAGCTCTGTTTGGATTTAAAAGTGCTCAAGGAAATGAAATCAGTTTCCAGTCTTTCTGTAGCATTTTCCACGCAGAAGGTGCAGAGTAAACAAATGCCTTTTGACCCAGTTCTGTACGAGCAGAAGGAACAGAAAGCAACAAATGTGAACGAAGACAATACGATTCAGCATTTCTCACAGCAGTTAGGGTGCAAATGTACGAAGGCAGGAGTCCCAATATTGCCTCATAAATGAAAGTGTAGCAGAGTCCTGCGAGTGGCCGGAGCAGGACGTCCCACTGAGAGGACAAGTCACAGTGGTGAGTTTGTAATGAACCTCAAAGAAGACCATAAACAGTATCAGCATTCATGTACACTGGTCCCTCGCTCTATCGCTGTTTCGCAGATTTTCAATTTTTTTTTAATAGTGTCTGAACATTGTGTTGTGCGTCTTGATTGTCTTCTCCTCCGTGTCTCCTGTACAGTACAGAATGTGTTCAGTTTGACACATTTATATAGATGTTATAGAGGGGGGACCTGGGGGGGCTCCGGAGGGGCTCCGGGGGGGCTCCGGGAGTCCCGCTGGATCCACGAGGAGCCCAGACATGAGTCACTGGATCTGTAGGAAGTCCAGACCAGGACTAAGACATGAGGACCAGACCGGGACCAAGACCTGAGGACCAAGACCTGAGGACCAAGACCTGAGGACCAAGACCTGAGGACCAAGACCTGAGGACCAAGACCTGAGGACCAAGACCTGAGGACTAAGACCTGAGGACCAGACGGGGACTAAGACATGAGGACCAGACGGGGACTAAGACATGAGGACCAGACGGGGACTAAGACATGAGGACCAGACGGGGACTAAGACACGAGGACCAGACCGGGACTAAGACACGAGGACCAGACGGGGACTAAGACACGAGGACCAGACGGGGACTAAGACACGAGGACCAGACCGGGACTAAGACACGAGGACCAGACGGGGACTAAGACATGAGGACCAGACGGGGACTAAGACATGAGGACCAGACGGGGACTAAGACATGAGGACCAGACGGGGACTAAGACACGAGGACCAGACCGGGACTAAAACACGAGGACCAGACCGGGACTAAGACACGAGGACCAGACCGGGACTAAGACACGAGGACCAGACCGGGACTAAGACACGAGGACCAGACCGGGACTAAGACACGAGGACCAGACCGGGACTAAGACCTGAGGACCAGACCGGGACTAAGACCTGAGGACCAGACCGGGACTAAGACCTGAGGACCAGACCGGGACTAAGACCTGAGGACCAGACCGGGACTAAGACCTGAGGACCAGACCGGGACTAAGACCTGAGGACCAGACTGGGACTAGACCGGAACTAGCCCGGGACTAAACATGGACTAAACCGGAACTAGCCCGGGACTAAACATGGACTAAACCGGAACTAGCCCGGGACTAAACATGGACTAAACCAGGTCTAAACCTGGACTAAACCAGGACTAGACCTTGCCTGGTTTACACCAGACCATTACAAATGTCTATCATTTGGCGTATACGTAGCCCAGAGCCAATCATGTCAGTTGTCAGTTCAAACTAGTTTGAACTAGTTTCCATTTGTCACGTCGTACGCGTCACCGTCTTTCCACCCCTCCCCGCTCTCTGATTGGCTCCCAGAATCAGGAGAGCTCGCTTAGCCTAGTTGCCAGACTGTCTTTCAGATCAGAACGAACGAAAGCAGCCTGGGATTTCCCAGGTTAGACTAAACCACCACACTCTTTGCCTTTGAGTGTTTAAACGAGAGAGAAATGTGAGAAAAGGTTATTTCCAGTCTGAGAAAAGTGTAGAATGTGTGTGGTGAGGCGTTTACAGCTAGGGATGGGGCCGATCCCATCCAGTATCAGTATCGGGTTCCGATATCAACGTAATTCATGGATCGGAAATTCCGATCCAACCTGCGAAAACTTCCGATCCATGTGCCCATGTGGTATCGGAATAGTATCGGTATCGGCTGACATCTAAATTCAGGTTAGTGGGATCGGATCGGAAGTGAAAAAATGTGGATCGGTGCATCCCTATTTACAGCCTTAAAACATGGAGAATCATTGTAAAATATAAAGTTGTCCTACTTTGTCCTACTATTTCACTTATTACGGGTTATTTCTGGAACCGAACCCCACGATAAACGAGGGACCATAATCCAACACAGATAAAAGACGCTTTTTTACATTCAAAGAAAAACACCCATGTTTAGAAGATTCAGAGTCTGAAGCAGGACTGTGCAGGAGTCTCCTCACGCTCGCTCCTCACGCTCGCTCCTCGTACTCGCTCCTCGCGCTCGCTCCTCGTACTCGCTCCTCGCGCTCGCTCCTCGTACTCGCTCCTCGCGCTCGCTCCTCGTACTCGCTCCTCGCGCTCGCTCCTCGTACTCGCTCCTCACGCTCGCTCCTCGTACTCGCTCCTCACGCTCGCCCCTCGTACTCGCTCCTCACGCTCGCCCCTCGTACTCGCTCCTCACGCTCGCCCCTCGTACTCGCTCCTCACGCTCGCCCCTCGTACTCGCTCCTCACGCTCGCTCCTCGTACTCGCTCCTCACGCTCGCCCCTCGTACTCGCCCCTCGTACTCGCTCCTCGTACTCGCCCCTCGTACTCGCTCCTCGCGCTCGCCCCTCGTACTCGTTCCTCGCGCTCACCCCTCGTACTCGCTCCTCGCGCTCACCCCTCGTACTCGCTCCTCGCGCTCACCCCTCGTACTCGCTCCTCGCGCTCACCCCTCGTACTCGCTCCTCGCGCTCACCCCTCGTACTCGCTCCTCGCGCTCGCCCCTCGTACTCGCTCCTCGCGCTCGCCCCTCGTACTCGCTCCTCACGCTCGCCCCTCGTACTCGCCCCTCGTACTCGCCCCTCGTACTCGCTCCTCGTACTCGCTCCTCACGCTCGCCCCTCGTACTCGCTCCTCACGCTCGCCCCTCGTACTCGCTCCTCACGCTCGCCCCTCGTACTCGCTCCTCACGCTCGCCCCTCGTACTCGCCCCTCGTACTCGCTCCTCACGCTCGCTCCTCACGCTCGCCCCTCGTACTCGCTCCTCACGCTCGCCCCTCGCGCTCGCTCCTCACGCTCGCTCCTCGCGCTCGCTCCTCGTACTCGCTCCTCACGCTCGCTCCTCGTACTCGCTCCTCACGCTCGCCCCTCGTACTCGCTCCTCACGCTCGCCCCTCGTACTCGCTCGCCCCTCGTACTCGCTCCTCACGCTCGCCCCTCGTACTCGCCCCTCGTACTCGCCCCTCACGCTCGCTCCTCACGCTCGCCCCTCGTACTCGCTCCTCACGCTCGCCCCTCGTACTCGCTCCTCACGCTCGCTCCTCGTACTCGCTCCTCACGCTCGCCCCTCGTACTCGCTCCTCGTACTCGCTCCTCACGCTCGCCCCTCGTACTCGCTCCTCACGCTCGCTCCTCGTACTCGCTCCTCACGCTCGCCCCTCGTACTCGCTCCTCACGCTCGCTCCTCGTACTCGCTCCTCACGCTCGCCCCTCGTACTCGCTCCTCGTGCTCGCTCCTCACACTCGCCCCTCACGCTCGCCCCTCGTCCTCGCGCTCGCCCCTCGTACTCGCTCCTCGAGCTCGCCCCTCGCACTCGCTCCTCACGCTCGCTCCTCGCGCTCGCCCCTCACACTCGCGCTCGCCCCTCGTACTCGCTCCTCGTGCTCGCTCCTCACGCTCGCCCCTCACGCTCGCTCCTCGCGCTCGCCCCTCACACTCGCTCCTCGCGCTCGCCCCTCGTCCTCGCGCTCGCCCCTCACGCTCGCTCCTCACGCTCGCCCCTCGTCCTCGCGCTCGCCCCTCGTACTCGCTCCTCGAGCCCGCCCCTCGCACTCGCTCCTCACGCTCGCTCCTCGCGCTCGCCCCTCACACTCGCGCTCGCCCCTCGTGCTCGCTTCCTGGGTGCTCGCTCCTCACGCTCGCCCCTCACGCTCGCTCCTCGCGCTCGCCCCTCACACTCGCTCCTCGCGCTCGCCCCTCGTCCTCGCGCTCGCCCCTCGTACTCGCTCCTCGAGCTCGCCCCTCGCACTCGCTCCTCACGCCCGCTCCTCGCGCTCGCCCCTCGTACTCGCTCCTCGTGCTCGCTCCTCACGCTCGCCCCTCACACTCGCTCCTCGCGCTCGCCCCTCGTCCTCGCGCTCGCCCCTTGTACTCGCTCCTCGTGCTCGCTCCTCACGCTCGCCCCTCACGCTCGCTCCTCACGCTTGCCCCTCGTACTCGCTCCTCGAGCTCGCGCCTCGCACTCGCTCCTCACGCTCGCTCCTCGCACTCGCTCCTCGCGCTCGCCCCTCGTACTCGCTCCTCACGCTCGCCCCTCGCACTCGCTCCTCGCGCTCGCCCCTCGTACTCGCTCCTCACGCTCGCTCCTCGTACTCGCTCCTCACGCTCGCTCCTCGTACTCGCTCCTCACGCTGGCCCCTCGCGCTCGCTCCTCACGCTCGCTCCTCGCGCTCGCTCCTCACGCTCGCTCCTCGCGCTCGCTCCTCGCGCTCGCCCCTCGTACTCGCCCCTCGTACTCGCTCCTCGCTCCTCATACTCGTACTCGCTCCTCACACTCGCTCCTCGTGCTCGCTCCTCGCGCTCGCCCCTCGTACTCGCCCCTCGTACTCGCTCCTCGCTCCTCATACTCGTACTCGCTCCTCGTACTCGCTCCTCACGCTCGCTCCTCGTACTCGCTCCTCACGCTCGCTCCTCGTACTCGCTCCTCACGCTGGCCCCTCGCGCTCGCCCCTCATACTCGCTCCTCGCGCTCGCTCCTCGCGCTCGCCCCTCGTACTCGCCCCTCGTACTCGCTCCTCATACTCGTACTCGCTCCTCACACTCGCTCCTCGTGCTCGCTCCTCGCGCTCGCCCCTCGTACTCGCCCCTCGTACTCGCTCCTCATACTCGTACTCGCTCCTCACACTCGCTCCTCGTGCTCGCTCCTCGCGCTCGCCCCTCGTACTCGCCCCTCGTACTCGCTCCTCGCTCCTCATACTCGTACTCGCTCCTCGTACTCGCTTCTCGCGCTCGCTCCTCATACTCGCTCCTCGCACTCGCTCCTCGTACTCGCTCCTCGTACTCGCTCCTCGTACTCGTGCTCGCTCCTCATACTTGGCTCGAGCGCAGTCTGGTTTGTTTTGGTTTTTGTTTTGTGTATTGGGCTGGACCCTTAAATGTCCACAGCTGTCCCTCTGCCCCTCCTCCTCTGCCCTCTTCTGTCCTCTGTCCCCTCTTGAGTTGTGTCTTTTCTCTCGGGGTAATTGCGTCCCCCTGGGTGGTCCCCGAGGACAAAGCCCGAGGAGACGAGAGACGCTCAAAATGGAACGCTTCCTCCACAGAAATATTTACCCACACTGAAAAACTGTTTCACTTTTATTATAGTTTCCTCTAGGACAGAGGAGGAACAGTGGGACAGAGGAGGGACAGTGGGACAGAGGAGGGACAGTGGGACAGAGGAGGGACAGTGGGACAGAGGAGGGACAGTGGGACAGAGGAGGGACAGAGGAGGGACAGAGGAGGGACAGAGGAGGAACAGTGGGACAGAGGAGGAACAGTGGGACAGAGGAGGGACAGTGGGACAGAGGAGGGACAGTGGGACAGAGGAGGGACAGTGGGACAGAGGAGGGACAGAGGAGGGACAGAGGAGGGACAGTGGGACAGAGGAGGGACAGTGGGACAGAGGAGGGACAGTGGGACAGGGGGACAGAGGAGGGACAGTGGGACAGAGGAGGAACAGTGGGACAGAGGAGGGACAGTGGGACAGAGGAGGGACAGTGGGACAGAGGAGGAACAGTGGGACAGAGGAGGGACAGTGGGACAGAGGAGGGACAGTGGGGGGACAGTGGAGGGACAGTGGCACAGTGGAGGGACAGTGGGACAGAGGAGGGACAGTGGGACAGAGGAGGGACAGTGGGGGGACAGTGGGACAGTGGAGGGACAGTGGGACAGTGGAGGGACAGTGGGACAGAGGAGGGACAGTGGGACAGAGGAGGAACAGTGGGACAGGAGGAACAGAGGGACAGAGGAGGGACAGTGGGACAGAGGAGGAACAGTGGGACAGGAGGGACAGAGGAGGAACAGTGGGACAGGAGGGACAGAGGAGGGACAGTGGGGGACAGTGGACAGATTGGTTTCTGAATGTGTTGAAGTATTTGTTGTGTAAATATTTCTCGTGTGTGTGTGTGCGGTTGCGTTACCGTGCTAGTTGCCGTGGGCGTCGCGTTGCCGTGGCGTCGGGCAGCTGGTCGCTCGGGAAACCTCTGGAGTACCTTTTGTGTGGGGCTCTTGAGTTTTGCACGCCGCTCTGCCATTGTGATCTGAATCTTAATGTCGCCTCCTCCACTTAAAGCACCACTCCGGAACATTCCGCACAATTCTGCTCCACAAATGTTTCTCCTTCTCCTCGTTCTTCTGGTTCCACAAACGTGTGGTTTTAATCTTGTGGTTTAAAGTCCTTCCAGCAGAAACACTCCCGTGTTTGGGCTGAAGAACGCTGAACACAAGACGTTTATTTCTCCAGAGAAGAATTAAACATGTGGACCATAAACCTGGTCCTGATGAATCCTAAACCCCCGGAAACAACCAGCAGAATAATAATAATCATAATAAAAATGTAATAAGTGTAATAATATGAATAATAATAATAATTAGGGCTGTTTGTTTAACACATTAATTAGATTAATTCATTACACTGCAAATTAACACAATTATTTATGAGTTGCAATTCAATGCACATTTTAAATTTGGCGTGCGGCGAGCGACTCGCTGCCAGGGCCTTTGAACGACAAGTTTATTTATAAAAAGAACAAAGATGAGACGATCGACAAGAACGCCGTGATTTGGAGCTTTTATAAAAAAGAATTTTCCTCCAGCCTGACGGATCATTTCAACGACAAACGCGTCCGGGAAAGTTCCATCGTTACCGGTGATAGAGCGAGTGTGAGCGCACTTCACCAAACCACCAAACCAATAAACACCAAACCAATAAACGCCAAACCAATAAACACCAAACCAATAAACCACCAAACCACGCTCGCAGAATTTGGGAAATGAATGACCAAAGTGACCACATGAAAACCGACAAACTCGGTCACAAAGTGGGTTCATTTGTTTATTCGCTCACTCACTCTTAAAATGTGATTAATTAGATTCATGACATTTTTAATCACCTGACAGCACTAATAATGCATTAATAATGATTATTATAATATGTAACAATAATGATGTTGTTGTGTTCCAGCTGGTCGTCAGAACAGTCTTTTGGGGGCTCCTCCGTACCAGCAGCAGTTCCAAAGGTGAGACTTTAAACACTTTAGTCCTCTGGTCTCCCTCTGACCTCGCGGCCCTCTGGTCTCCCTTTGGTCTCTCTCTGGTCTCTCTCTGACCTCGGGGCCCTCTGGTCTCCCTCTGACCTCGGGGCCCTCTGGTCTCTCTCTGACCTCGGGGCCCTCTGGTCTCCCTCTGGTCTCCCTCTGGTCTCTCTCTGACCTCGGGGCCCTCTGGTCTCCCTCTGGTCTCCCTCTGGTCTCTCTCTGACCTCGGGGCCCTCTGATCTCCCTCTGGTCTCCCTCTGGTCTCCCTCTGGTCTCCCTCTGGTCTCCCTCTGGTCTCTCTCTGGTCTCCCTCTGACCTCGGGGCCCTCTGGTCTCCCTCTGACCTCGGGGCCCTCTGGTCTCCCTCTGACCTCGGGGCCCTCTGATCTCCCTCTGGTCTCGGGGCCCTCTGGTCTTTCTCTGGTCTCGGGGCCCTCTGGTCTCCCTCTGGTCTCCCTCTGGTCTCTCTCTGACCTCGGGGCCCTCTGGTCTCCCTCTGGTCTCTCTCTGACCTCGGGGCCCTCTGGTCTCTCTCTGACCTCGGGGCCCTCTGGTCTCTCTCTGACCTCGGGGCCCTCTGGTCTCCCTCTGGTCTCGGGGCCCTCTGATCTCCCTCTGATCTCCCTCTGGTCTTGGGGCCCTCTGGTCTCTCTCTGACCTCGGGGGCCAGAATATAATTTATTAATTGAATGTTCATTAGATTTAAACTTGAGCTGGTTTTACAGTTTCAGAACGTTTCAGAACGTCTGCTCTACTGGATTTCTTTACATTTCTGTCCAGAGTAAAATGTCAGAATGTTTCCCACAAACTGAAGCAGAGTTTGGTCCAGTCCCAGGTCCAGTCCAGGTCTTGGTGTGGTCCGTGTTGGTCTTAAATCCGGTGTTTGTTTCATTCTTTGGTTAAACCTGGTGCCTGGTGCTGAGAGGGTTAATCCTGCGCACACAAAAACTAAAAAAACTAAAAAATACAATTACTCTTCCCCTTTTAAGAGTGGCGCCCGGGCCGTACGCCCGCGCGGCGCTCCGGCCGTACGCCCGCGCGGCGCTCCGGCCGTACGCCCGCGCGGCGCTCCGGCCGTACGCCCGCGCGGCGCTCCGGCCGTACGCCCGCGCGCCTCCCGGGCCGTACGCCCGCGCGGCGCTCCGGCCGTACGCCCGCGCGGCGCTCCGGCCGTACGCCCGCGCGCCTCCCGGGCCGTGCGCCCGCGCGGCGCTCCGGGCCGTGCGCCCGCGCGGCGCTCCGGGCCGTACGCCCGCGCGGCGCTCCGGGCCCTACGCCCGCGCGGCGCTCCGACCGTACGCCCCGCGCGGCGCTGATGACGTTTATGGAAATGTGAGATAAAGCAGAGTTTACAGACTTCAGACCAGGATCTGAGGGACTTTTGTGTAGAAAACGTTTTGTGTTAAATTTGAGTAATCTAGTGATCTCTCCTAGGCTCTTCAAACCCTCCTTATGGTTAACGGTACGAGTCTGTACGAGGCTCCGCCCCCTGATGCAGGAGGCTTTAAAGGGGGAGGAGTTAGAGTTCTTGGTGTAACTGCAGGAGCTCCACACACAGAACCTTCACACTCGTCTTTTTGTCCCTCACAGGACGCCGTACGGGGGCGGGGCTCACGGCTGGGACCGGGCCAATCAGAACCAGCAGAGCGCCTTTCAACAGAACACCCAGAGGGGGCGCTCTCACGGAGGATACCAGCAACCGCAGCAGTACAACCAAGCCCGATACGACCAGTACAACCAGAGGAGGGACGACCCACGAGGACAGGCCAGGGGACAGGTGAGAGGACAGAGGACGGGTGAGGGCACAGGGGACGGGCGAGGGCACAGAGGACGGGCGAGGGGACAGAGGACGGGCGAGGGGACAGGGGACGGGCGAGGGGACAGGTGAGAGGACAGAGGACGGGTGAGGGCACAGGGGACGGGCGAGGGCACAGGTGAGAGGACAGAGGACGGGTGAGGGCACAGGGGACGGGCGAGGGCACAGGGGACGGGCGAGGGGACAGAGGACGGGCGAGGGGACAGAGGACGGGCGAGGGGACAGGGGACGGGCGAGGGCACAGGTGAGAGGACAGAGGACGGGTGAGAGGACAGAGGACAAGCGAGGGGACAGAGGACAGGTGAGGGGACAGGTGAGGAGACAGGTGAGGGGACAGAGGACAGGTGAGGGGACAGGTGAGGAGACAGGTGAGGGGACAGAGGGACAGGTGAGGGGACAGGTGAGAGGTGAGGGGACAGAGGACAGGTGAGGGGACAGGTGAGAGGCAAGGGGACAGAGGACAGGTGAGGGGACAGAGGACAGGTGAGGGGACAGAGGACAGGTGAGGGGACAGGTGAGGGGACAGGTGAGGAGACAGGTGAGGGGACAGAGGACAGGTGAGGGGACAGGTGAGAGGCAAGGGGACGGGACAGGTGAGGGGACAGGACAGGTGAGGGGACAGGGGACAGGGGACAGGTGAGGGGACAGAGGACAGGTGAGGGGACGGGACAGGTGAGGGGACAGAGGACAGGTGAGGGGACAGGGGACAGAGGACAGGTGAGGGGACAGGTGAGGGGACAGAGGACAGGTGAGGGGACAGGTGAGGGGACAGAGGACAGGTGAGGGGACAGAGGACAGGTGAGGGGACAGGTGAGGGGACAGAGGACAGGTGAGGGGACAGGAGGAGGATCTGGACACAGTTTAGAAAATTCATTGGACAAATATTTGTGTCCAGTAAACGTCTCCAGTTTGAACTCGTTTAAGTTCATGTGATTTAGAGTTTTAGAGCTCAGAAGGTCCAGACTGGACCCGGACTGGACCCGGACTGGACCCGGACTGGACCCGGACTGGACCCGGACTGGACCCGGACTGGACCCGGTCTTAACCCGGACTGGACCCGGTCTGAACCCGGTCTTGTTCTTGTTCTGTTTCAGGGCTATAACTCTGGTCGTGGTGGATACCCGGCTCCTCCTCCGTCCAGACGCTACAACTGGAAGTAAACCAGGACTCAAACTGGACCCTGGTCCTGGTCCTGGTCCTGGGGGGGGGGGTTTATGGACTTTTTTTCCGTAAAATGTTTTGTGTAAATGATTTTTTTAAACAGTAAGATGTGACCTGTCATCTGTTTTTAACTCGTAGTTTTGCTTTTGAGAGAATCTCCAAAGTGCTTCATGTGGTCGAATAAAACATCTGAAACATCTGAAACATCTGAAACGTCTAAAAACATCTGAAACCTCTAAAAACATCTGCAAACTTCTGCATCTGAATCAAACTCTGCACCTCCAACTCAAGAACTCACATTTTAACCCAACATTACACCAGGACTAAACCAGGACTAAACCAGGACTAAACCAGGTCTAAACCCAGACTATACCAGGACTACAAGACTACACCAGAGGGGTATTCCATGAACGCGGTTAAGCACAAAGCCCGGCTTTATTCCACAGTTGGCGCTAGTTTTAGTGAGAGTTCGGTTCCATGACTCTCGCTAAGCTTAGTCCCCGCTGAGTTACTGTGACAACACAGTCGTCGGAGCTAGCCTGGTCACAGACAGGCTAAAGATGCAGCTTAATCAGGCCGTGTTGCAGAGAATACGTACCTGACGTAAACGGTGTCAAACAGTTCCGCACACCTCCCACATGACTATCTGTGTTGTCCGAAAACGATCTCAGCAAAAAAAAAGTTACCTTACGTTCTTGGTCAGTTTTGACAAATTTCCAGTAATTTAAAAATATTCTTTTGAGCCGCTGTCTTTACGACATTATCAGTCACAGAGAAACACTTTGGTCGAGTGGTTAAGTGCTGCGTCTTTCATGTGGGCGTCCCGGGTTTGATTCCTGTTACTGACGTATTCATGCGCAAGTCAATTATGTGTTACATTTATGTATTTGTTTGTTTCAGGGACGGTGCATATTAATCAACATTTGCATGTAAATATGCCAGAGTTAGCCAAACGGCTAATTTTCATCTGTAGCCCCTTGACAGATGTTAGGTGTCATTTCTACATAACAAAAAATCACATTACAAAGTTAAAATTCATTATTCTAAAAAGTGCATTACAAAAGTGTTACATTTTCATGAATTTACATTTGCCACACATTACACAAATGTGAATGAATTTAACCTATAATTCTTCATATCCTCATAGAACTTATATGAGCTGGGCCTAACATCACTCTCACTCGACGACATTGACACTTTATATTTTATGTGACATCTCTATCAAAGAATACAGTTACAGGTAAATCTTTACTTTTAAAACAAAATGTAGCCAAATAACAGGCACACTCCATGATGCAACATTTTAATGATTCAACAAATTTGCTTAAGAGATGCTGTGCACGCCTCTTTAATGAAATCCTATTTATCAATTTCCATCAATAGGCATAAAACAATAAAAGACATTAGGTATGACATTCTGGTGTGAGGCCACTGCTGGAGGACTGCTGAGGGTCAGGCAAGGCACTGCTGGAGGACTGCTGAGGGTCAGGCAAGGCACTGCTGGAGGACCGCTGAGGGTCAGGCAAGGCACTGCTGGAGGACTGCTGAGGGTCAGGCAAGGCACTGCTGGAGGACCGCTGAGGGTCAGGCAAGGCACTGCTGGAGGACTGCTGAGGGTCAGGCAAGGCACTGCTGGAGGACTGCTGAGGGTCAGGCAAGACACTGCTGGAGGAAGAGGGTCAGGCAAGGCACTGCTGGAGGACTGCTGAGGGTCAGGCAAGGCACTGCTGGAGGACTGCTGAGGGTCAGGCAAGGCACTGCTGGAGGACTGCTGAGGGTCAGGCAAGGCACTGCTGGAGGACTGCTGAGGAGGGTCCAAGTGTACGCCATCTTCAGTAACTAGGGTCGTTTTCACACCAGGAAAGTCCGATAGTTCACTTGCTTTGGTCCGGACCAAATTTTTTTATTTTTTTTTTATTTTGGTGCGGTTCGCTTTCACACTGTAGTTTTTCCCCAAGCGAACTAACATCTATAAACAAAAGCACATGTGCTGAGGTCGCTCAGCCATTGGACAGAATGAGCCCTGTCGGTGTCCAAACCCGGAAGGAGGAGAATAATGGTGTTACGTGCTGTTTTCAATCTAGCCTTAGCGATATGGTTTGCTCAGTTTATACAGTTTGCACAAATGTTTGAGCAGCATCGTGAGGTTTACACTATTTTACAATCAATTTACAAACGACGAAGACACAGGACAAGACGACTACGGAGGACAGAACTCATGTGAGCATCAAGTTCTGACTCTTGCTCTTCACGCAAAACGTAAGTAAGCCTCGTAAGTTTCGTTTTGTTTTGTTTCGTTTAGTTTCATAAGCCTCGGTTTCCCATAATGCTCAAACTACGACGGGAGCTCGTCAAGTACAAAAAGCCAACTTGTGTCGGATCGAGTCCGGTCTGCATTCTCACCTCAAACGGACCGCACCAGGATTCGTATGGAACCGGTCCGAGACCGAGCTTTTTAGGTGGTCTCGGTCCGCTTGTTTGCTCCGGATCGAGACTTTTGGTTTTTATTCACACCAGAACAAAAGGTCCGAATCAAAGGAGCAAATGAACTCTGGTTCGTTTTAAACGAACCAAACAAGGCAGGTGTGAAAACGACCCCAAACATACTATTAAAATACACAAATGCTTTGATCACAGCTGAGGCAAGCATTAGCCTAGAGAATACCTTGAATATACTCTTCACGAGAACTCGCAGGAAGGATCTTTGATGGGGTCCCTCCTTCAATTACCTCCACCAGTGGGCGACCCCGGTTTAGGGCCAGTGCCAGCTCCTCTGCAGGTGAAAGGTTTTGAGGGGGGCTCCCACCTCCTGTGGCTTGGTAGCTACTGTTCATTTTAAATTAAATTAAGGTACCATTTCAACAATATTACTAATTTCACTGAATAATAATATTAATATTAGCCTACTTACCACTCTGCAAAATGTTTTTTATGCTTTGTCTTTACCTGTAAAACAGTCCTCTTCACATTATTCCTGCTCAAAGACAAGATAACACAATTTAACGTATTCGTTAGGTGGCTGGGCGCACCCTTAGAGATAGGGTGAGGAGCTCAGTCACACGGGAGGGGCTCGGAGTAGAGCCGCTGCTTCTCCACGTTAAGAGGAGCAGCTGAGGAGGCTCAGGCGTCTGTTCCGGACGCCTCCTGGACGCCTCCCTCAGGAGGTGTTCCGGGCACGTCCCACCGGGAGGAGGCCCCGGGGAAGACCCAGGACACGCTGGAGGGACTATGTCTCCCAGCTGGCCTGGGAACGCCTTGGGGTCCCCCCGGAGGAGCTGGAGGAAGTGTCCGGGGTGAAGGAAGTCTGGGAGTCCCTGCTTAGACTGTCCCGGCTCCGGATAAGAGGAAGAACATGGATGGATGGAACATATTAGTTTGAGCAAATACTTTTACACAGTAAAAATAAATTACAACTGACAAGACAAGACTGCTCTACAAATATATAATATTTATGACATCAACTGTTCTCGCTGAGAATCGAGCTCACATCTCCCACATGTCAAACCGTAACATATCCTCTCCCTCACGAACTTGTCGTGACACCGATGGTGAAAACATACTTAAAAAACTCAACATCCAGCACTGTTCTAGGACTTAACTTGCGTATTTAAGCGCTCGGCGATCTTCTGCCACGTCATGTCTCTGGTCTTGGTTATTGCAAATGTTTTGTAGAGTTCCAAAAGCAACTTCTGTTCTGATGCGCTGAAATAATCGGCCCGAATCTTCGACATGATGGCGTTTTCAACAGTCGCTTGTTCTGGACTTCTTACGTTCCCCGTGCACGCGTCTAGACCAGGACAGGATCGGCGCGGCTGAAGTTGGCGCTGCTGAGGCGCAGCTGAAATGTGTTAGAGGAACGACTTCAGGCTTTAGTCTGGGTGCCGCTACTTCAGGCAAGGACGAACCACTTAGTCGCCGCCATGTTTTTGACATTCGTGGAATACCCCCCGGGACAACAAGACTACAGCAGGACTAAACCCGGACTAAACCAGGACTAAACCAGGACTAAACCTGGTCTAACGTCACCTATAATTCCATTCTCAAACCTAAATCAAAACAAAGGAAACAATCGGGCAGCAGGTCAGGTCCAGAGGTGTGAAAACAGCCATTAGGGGTTGAATGGGTATGCTAAAACTGTACAACAAAAGACAGAAACTTAAAACAAAGATGTGAGATAGTTTCAGAATAATGTCAGTGTAGTGAGCTCCTCCCTGCAGCGAGATATAAGCAGTGTCCATCAGCACTCGAACCAGAACTGATGAAGCAGTTTGGATGAGCGGAGAAACGTTTTCGACCAAACAAACTTTGTCCAGTTGACAAATTGAATTTCGCCTTTTACCGTCAGGAGTTGAAGTTCGTCTGGACTCTCGGGCCTCAGGACCTTCTGAACTCTGAAGCAGCTTCACGTGACGGAAACGGATCAAATTTCCACATTTAGGTTTTGGGTTTTTTTGGATGAAATTATTTAAAGGTTCTAAAACTCAAAACTAACTTCATGAGCTTAAAGTCGTGTTCCTCTGATGTTCCTCAAACTCCTGGAGTCGTGTTTGTTTCATTCTCATGTTTGAGGAACTCTTTATTATTCGTCTGTAACATCTCCAAAGCTCCAAACGCTCTGTTCCACCTGGTGATGTCATCAGGTGAACAGTGAGCTTTTACCTTTAGGAGAGATCGGTGATTTATTTTGGCTTATTTGATACATTCATCAATATTTCTGTAAACTGCAGGACTGAAATGATTCCAGTGAAGGTGTGTGGAGTTTAAAAACACAGTGGAGCACAGGATTCTGCAGGTTTGTGTGTTTAACGTGAATGAAACAAAAACTCCAGGTTTTAGAGGAAACATTTGAAAACAGTAATAATAGCTTTTGACAAAGTTCAAATAAATAATATTGTGATCTTTAAATTCACGTTTATTGATTGAAGTAAATCATCCTGAAGTCAAACTGAGCCCGTCTCACTCCGGCTCCGTCATCCACAAATAAAAACATATTTATATTTGCTTTTTCTAATATTTTTGCCAAAGTTTTCCAACACAAACATTCTCAAAGACTTTTTTACATTCAGATTCACTGCAGTTTTCTTTAAATCACAAATCATCTGGTTTGGAAATTCATAATAAAAAATTCATAATAAAAACAGAATTTTTGCTTTTGTCGCTTATTTTCAGTGTTTTAAATTTAAATTACATTTAAACCTCTGAGGAATTAAACACAAATACTGTTCTGTTTGGCAAAGTGAAATGCAGATTTTTATTTGTTGTAATTTAAACCTTTTTTTTATGAAAGTGACGCAATAGAGAAATTGTACAAAAAAAAGTTTATTGAAAATGGAGGACAGAAGTTCAGAACCAAAGTCTTTAGCAGCGGATTTAAACATTCAAAATAAACGTGTTTAACCCCGGAGCTCACGGAGGGGCCCGGGGCCCGGGGCCCGGGGCCTGAGGCGCGGAGGGACAGCGGCACAGTCCGGGAGTCCTGTCCGCACCGAACCGCACCGAACCGCACCGGTCCAACAGTGAAACTTTAAAGTGACGTAAAGAAACAAACAGAACAAATCAAAGTGTGTTTGTGTTCAGGCTCCTGGTGTCGCCGTTTGGGAAAATTCATTTCCACATTTAAATTAAAAAAGTAAAAACCCAATCCTGTGTGGCCCTCGCGCTCCTCGCGGGCCTGGACCGGCTCCGGGTCCGGGTCCGGGTCCGGGTCGGACCATGTGAAGTCCAACATCACTTCAGTAAAGTTCCGGTTCCACATTAAACTGTCGAACCTTCCGCTCTGAGTTTGGGATTTTACTTTTTCATCATTTGTAAAGCGACAGAAGAAAAAACTCCAGAGTCCCGCGGCCCCGGGGCCCCGGGGCCAGTCCGGCCTGTGCGGGTCCTGCCCCGGGTCCTGCCCCGGGTCCTGCCCCGGGTCCTGCCCCGGGTCCTGCCCCGCCGTGTCCGTGTCCCGGGGCCGTGTCCCGGTGTCCTGGGCCGTGTCCCGGGCCGTGTCCGTGTCCCGGGGCCGTGTCCCGGTGTCCCGGTGTCCCGGGCCGTGTCCCGGTGTCCTGGGCCGTGTCCCGGTGTCCCGGGCCGTGTCCGTGTCCCGGGGCCGTGTCCCGGGTCCGTGTCCCGGGCCGTGTCCCGGGGCCGTGTCCCGGGCCGTGTCCCGGGTCCGTGTCCCGGTGTCCCGGTGTCCCGGGTGGGTCCGGGTCTACCACGTCCTCCCGTACAGGACGTTGGAGCCGATCACGTTGTGCGCGTACGTCTCGATCAGAGCCGCGTCCGTGTGCGTCACGTGCGTCATGTGCGCGTGCAGCGGCGGGCTCGGGGACGTGTCCTCGCGCTCCTCTGTGGACAGGTGCGCGTGCTGCGCGCTCGTGCGCGGGGCCGAAGGGGCGGGGGTCTTTTTGAGCGCGTGCGCGGGGTCCGGGTCCGGGTCGCGCGCGCCCTTGTCCTTAGCCGCGCGCTTGAGTTTGTACCGGTGGTTCTGGAACCAGATCTTGACCTGGTTCGGGGTCAGGTGGATCAGGCCCGCCAGGTGCTCGCGCTCCGGGGCGGACAGGTACCGCTGCTCCCGGAACCGCCGCTCCAGCGCGTGCACCTGCGCCTGGGAGAAGAGCACGCGCCGCTTCCGCCGCGGGGCCGCGTGCACCGACATGACCGCGGCCTTACCGGAAGCGTCCACCGAGGACAGGTCCACCGAGGACAGGTCCACCGAGGACAGGTCCACCGAGGACAGGTCCACCGAGGACAGGTGCACCATCCCCGGGACCGGCACGGCGGCGGAGGGGCCCACGAGCCTGGAGACTGGAGCGGGACACATGGAGAGACACGGAGAGACACACGGAGACACGGGGACACACGGAGAGACACGGGGACAGGGGGACACACGGAGACACACGGAGAGACACGGAGAGACACACGGAGACACGGGGACACACGGAGAGACACACGGAGAGAGACACGGAGAGACACACGGGGACACGGGGACACACGGAGAGACACACGGAGAGACACACGGAGAGAGACACGGGGACAGGGGGACACACGGAGACACACGGAGACACATGGAGAGAGACACGGGGACACACGGAGACACACGGGGACAGGGGGACACACAGAGACACGGGGACACACGGAGACACGGGGTTAGTTCGGTCCGAATGTTCTCAAGTATTCCAAAGTATTTGTACTTTAAAGTATTCGCAGTATTCTGGAGGTTCTAAAGTTCTGTGGCCCAAAGCGCGAGGAGCCCAAATCTGACCCACGCGAGTCCAAAAGTGTGAATGAAATATTATTGATCAGATATTATTGATCAGATATTATTGATCAGATATTATTGATCAGATATTATTGATCAGATTTAACCTCAGGCCCAAATGTCCAAACTCCACACGGACAAAACAAAAACACAAACTCGGAGCCGCTGAGTTTGTGTTTTTGTTTCTCTGCAGATTTTATTTTATTTTATTTTATTTTATTTTATTTTCTGATCCTTTTTAAACCTGGAGCTCCTCGTGTTTCTGATTTCAATCAAATAAAAATAAATAATATCACCCCAGAAATGTAATAAACTCAAAGAATCACAAAATTGGAAATTTCTCAAATAAAAGTCTAATAATAATAATACATTTTATTGTTGATAATTAAGATAATTTTCTTTATTAAATATTAGATTTATTTATCAGATTTAATTTGTCCGGAGGCGCCGTGAACACAGCGCGTGTTTCTCTTTTATTTTTTAACAAAAGAATCAAAGTTCAGAATTACAAGAATCAGAATTAAATCCACATTTAAATAAATTCTGTACAAATATTTTACAGCGCAAATTTAAAAAAAATAAAATCCTTTAGTGTTTAAAGTGAGGAGCAGATTTTAACTCGAAATTAATTCAAAATAATTAAAGGAACGGATTTAAACACGTTTCGGTCCAATCGTGCGGGAAAAGAAACTTTGATTTACAAAAGTTTATTTTTATTTGACGGAAACGTGAGTTTTTGTCGCGGTTTTTTGTCTTAAAAAACAAACTCTCGTTCACTCGTTCACTCGTTCTTTTAACGTGACATTTCGTTCCGAATCTGAACGGGACTCACTCGGGTATCGGGACTCACTCGGGTATCGGGACTCACTCGGGTATCGGGACTCACTCGGGTACCGGGGCTCCGGGCCGCTGTACCAGGCCGCTCCGCTCCTCGGGTCCGGGTACTGCAGCTCCCCCACCCCGGGGGAGAGGTGGAAGCCCGGGGCCCCGGGGGCCGCCGGGGCCGCGGGGGCCGCGCCGGGCCCGGGCAGGTGGTGGTGCAGGTCGGCGGAGGGCAGGTGGTGGTGGTGGTGATGGTGGTGGTGGTGGTGGAGGTGAGGCGGGTGCTGCTGGGGCTGGACCCCGGGCTGAGTGACCGGGGCCCGGTACGCGGCCAGCCCGTGCTCCGGGGCTCCGAAGCGCCGGTATCCGTCCTCCATGAGGATGTCCGACACCGAGAACGGAGTGGACAGTTTCGGGCTGAAGGACATGTCCACCCCCGGGTCCGTGTCCAGGATCGAGTCCCTCCCGCCGGGCGTCTGTGCGCGTGTGTCCCCGCCTGGAGCGCGTGTCCGCGGCCTTATCCCCGCGCGCACCGGGGGCGGAGCTTCGCACACCGCACGAGCGCACGTTTAACGGAACAGGAGGAAGAAAACGGGACAAACCGGAGACAAAAAAGGGACAAAGCTCAATAAACGTTTACAAATCGATTCCTTTTGTCAACGCTTATTGATACTTTGTGATGCTAACTGGAGGCACTGCTCTGTTTGGACTTTAACCACTGAATGTTTGAAATCCATTTTGTATTTTTGTCTTTCTAAAACTTCAGGTGATGTTTGGTCACCGTGGAAACTGCGGAACATTCCGCCACAGACCTCCCCCTGTGACGTCACTGCCAAGTATCAACGGGAGGGAAATATCGAAGAAAATATCACGGCTGAAAATCAAATGTCAAAGTCCAAGATTCCACCAAACCGACTCTTCGAGAACTTTACTCCACGTCCTGATGTCCTGATGTCCTGATGTCCTGATGTCCTGACGTCCTGATGTCCTGATGTCCTGATGTCCTGATGTCCTGATGTCCTGATGTCCTGATGTCCTGATGTCCTGATGTCCTGATGTCCTGATGTCCTCCTGGAGTCGTGTTTGTTTCATTCTCATGTTTGAGGAACTCTTTATTATTCGTCTGTAACATCTCCAAAGCTCCAAACGCTCTGTTCCACCTCGTGATGTCATCAAGTGAACAGTGAACTTTTCCCTTTAGTTCAGTCGAGATCGGCGACTCCAGGACTGAAATGATCCAGATGATTCTAGTGAAGGTGTGTGGAGTTTAAAAACACAGTGGAGCTCTTCCTGTATCACCACATGATGACATCACAAGGTGGAACGTTTTCAGGTTTGTGACGAGGAAACGACTTTAAGGCAGAAACATAAAGGTCCTCACCAACAACTGGAACCAGAACTAAACCAGGACTGAACCAGGACTGAACCAGGACTAAACCAGGACTAAACCAGGACTAAACCAGGATTAAACCAGGACTAAACCAGGATTAAACCAGGTCTAAACCAGGACTAAGCCAGGACTAAACCAGGACTAAACCAGAACTAAACCAGGACTGAACCAGGACTGAACCAGGTCTAAACCAGGACTAAACCAGGACTAAACCAGGTCTAAACCAGGTCTAAACCAGGATTAAACCAGGACTAAACCAGGACTAAACCAGGACTAAACCAGGACTAAGCCAGGACTAAACCAGGACTAAACCAGGACTAAGCCAGAACTGAACCAGGACTAAACCAGGACTAAACCAGGACTAAACCAGGACTAAACCAGGGCTGAACCAGGACTAAGCCAGGACTAAGCCAGAACTGAACCAGGACTAAACCAGGTCTAAACCACGACTAAGCCAGGACTGAACCAGGACTGAACCAGGACTAAACCAGGACTAAACCAGGGTTAAACCAGGACTAAATCAGGACTGAACCAGGACTGAACCAGGACTGAACCAGGACTAAACCAGGTCTAAACCACGACTAAGCCAGGACTGAACCAGGACTGAACCAGGACTGAACCAGGACTAAACCAGGACTAAACCAGGACTGAACCAGGACTAGGACTAAACCAGGATTAAACCAGGACTAAACCAGGACTAAACCAGGACTAACCCAGGACTAAACCAGGACTAAACCAGGTCTAAACCAGGGCTGAACCAGGACTAAGCCAGGACTAAGCCAGAACTGAACCAGGACTAAACCAGGTCTAAACCACGACTAAGCCAGGACTGAACCAGGACTGAACCAGGTCTAAACCAGGTCTAAACCAGGTCTAAACCAGGTCTAAACCAGGACTGAACCAGGACTAAACCGGGTCTAAACCAGGACTGAACCAGGACTGAACCAGGTCTAAACCAGGTCTAAACCAGGACTAAACCAGGACTAAACTAGGTCTGAACCAGGATTAAACTGAGACTGAACCAGGACTAAACCAGGTCTAAACCAGGACTGAACCAGGACTAGGACTAAACCAGGATTAAACCAGGATTAAACCAGGACTAAACCAGGACTAAACCAGGACTAAACCAGGACTAACCCAGGACTAAACCAGGACTGAACCAGGACTGAACCAGGTCTAAACTAGGTCTAAACCACGACTAAGCCAGGACTGAACCAGGACTGAACCAGGTCTAAACCAGGTCTAAACCAGGTCTAAACCACGACTAAGCCAGGACTGAACCAGGACTGAACCAGGTCTAAACTAGGTCTAAACCAGGACTAAGCCAGGACTGAACCAGGACTGAACCAGGTCTAAACCAGGTCTAAACCAGGTCTAAACCACGACTAAGCCAGGACTGAACCAGGACTGAACCAGGTCTAAACTAGGTCTAAACCAGGTCTAAACCAGGTCTAAACCAGGACTGAACCAGGTCTAAACCAGGACTGAACCAGGACTGAACCGGGTCTAGACCAGGACTGAACCAGGACTGAACCAGGTCTAAACCAGGACTAAACCAGGACTAAACTAGGTCTGAACCAGGATTAAACTGAGACTGAACCAGGACTAAACCAGGACTAAACCAGGTCTAAACCAGGTCTAAACCAGGACTGAACCAGTACTAAACCAGGACTAAACCAGGACTAAACCAGGACTGAACCAGGACTGAACCAGGACTAAACCAGGACTAAACCAGGACTGAACCAGGACTGAACCAGGACTAAAACAGGACTAAACCAGGACTAAACCAGGACTAAACCAGGTCTAACCAGGACTGAACCAGGGCTGAACCAGGACTGAACCAGGTCTAAACCAGGTCTAAACCAGGACTAAACCAGGACTGAACCAGGACTAAATCAGGAGTGAACCAGGACTAAATCAGGACTAAATCAGGACTAAACCAGGACTGAACCAGGGCTGAACCAGGACTGAACCAGGTCTAAACCAGGACTGAACCAGGACTGAACCAGGTCTAAACCAGGTCTAAACGAGGACTGAACCAGGACTGAACCAGGACTAAACCAGGTCTAAACTAGGACTGAACCAGGACTGAACCAGGTCTAAACCAGGTCTAAACCAGGACTGAACCAGGGCTGAACCAGGACTGAACCAGGACTGAACCAGGACTGAAGCAGGACTAAATCAGGACTAAACCAGGACTAAACCAGGACTGAACCAGGGCTGAACCAGGACTGAACCAGGACTGAACCAGGACTGAAGCAGGACTAAATCAGGACTAAACCAGGACTAAACCAGGTCTAAACCAGGACTAAACCAGGACTAAACCAGGTCTAAACCAGGTCTAAACCAGGACTAAACCAGAACTGAACCAGGTCTAAGCCAGGACTAAACCAGGATTAAACCAGGTCTAAACCAGGACTGAACCAGGTCTAAACCAGGACTAAACCAGGACTAAACCAGGTCTAAACCAGGTCTAAACCAGGACTAAACCAGGCCTGAACCAGGACTAAACCAGGACTGAACCAGGTCTCAACCAGGACTAAACCAGGACTAAGCCAGGTCTAAACCAGGACTGAACCAGGACTGAACCAGGTCTAAACCAGGACTGACCCAGGACTAGGACTAAACCAGGATTAAACCAGGACTAAACCAGGACTAAACCAGGACTAAACCAGGTCTAAACCAGGACTGAACCATGACTGAACCAGGTCTAAACCAGGACTAAACCAGGACTGAACCAGGTCTAAACCAGGTCTAAACCAGGACTAAACCAGGTCTAAACCAGGATTAAACCGAGACTGAACCAGGACTGAACCAGGTCTAAACCAGGACTAAACCAGAACTAAACCAGGATTAAACCAGGTCTAAACCAGGACTGAACAAGGTCTAAACCAGGACTAAACCAGGACTAAACCAGGTCTAAACCAGGACTAAACCAGGACTGAACCAGGTCTAAACCAGGTCTAAACCATGACTGAACCAGGACTGAACCAGGACTAAACCAGGACTAAATCAGGACTGAACCAGGTCTAAACCAGGACTAAACCAGGACTAAACCAGGTCTAAACCAGGACTAAACCAGGACTGAACCAGGTCTAAACCAGGTCTAAACCAGGTCTAAACCAGGACTGAACCAGGACTGAACCAGGTCTAAACCAGGTCTAAACCATGACTGAACCAGGACTGAACCAGGACTAAACCAAGACTGAACCAGGACTGAACCAGGACTAAACCAGGACTAAACCAGGTCTAAACCAGGATTGAATCAGGAATGAAACAAGTCTAAACCAGGTCTAAACGAGGACTGAACCAGGACTTAACCAGGACTAAACCAGGACTAAACCAGGTCTGAACCAGGACTAAACCAGGTCTAAACCAGGACTGAACCAGGACTAAACCAGGACTAAACCAGGACTAAACCAGGTCTAAACCAGGTCTAAACCAGGACTGAACCAGGACTGAACCAGGTCTAAACCAGGACTAAACCAGGACTGAACCAGGTCTAAACCAGGACTAAACCAGGACTAAACCAGGTCTAAACCAGGACTGAACCAGGTCTAAACCAGGACTAAACCAGGACTAAACCAGGTCTAAACCAGGTCTAAACCAGGACTAAACCAGGACTAAACCAGGACTAAGCCAGGACTAAACCAGGACTAAACCAGGACTGAACCAGGTCTAAACCAGGTCTAAACCAGGACTGAACCAGGTCTAAACCAGGTCTAAACCAGGACTAAACCAGGACTAAGCCAGGACTAAACCAGGACTAAACCAGGACTGAACCAGGTCTAAACCAGGTCTAAACCAGGACTGAACCAGGTCTAAACCAGGACTAAACCAGGTCTAAACCAGGACTAAACCAGGACTAAACCAGGACTGAACCAGGACTAAACCAGGACTAAACCAGGACTAAACCAGGTCTAAACCAGGTCTAAACCAGGTCTAAACCAGGACTGAACCAGGACTAAACCAGAACTGAACCAGGTCTAAACCAGGACTAAGCCAGGACTAAACCAGGTCTAAACCAGGACTGAACCAGGTCTAAACCAGGACTGAACCAGGACTAAACCAGGACTAAACCAGGACTGAACCAGGACTAAACCAGGACTAAACCAGGACTAAGCCAGGACTAAACCAGGTCTAAACCAGGACTAAACCAGGACTGAACCAGGACTAAACCAGGACTAAACCAGGACTAAGCCAGGACTAAACCAGGTCTAAACCAGGTCTAAACCAGGACTGAACCAGGACTAAACCAGGACTAAACCAGGACTAAGCCAGGACTAAACCAGGTCTAAACCAGGACTGAACCAGGACTGAACCAGGACTAAACCAGGACTAAGCCAGGACTAAACCAGGTCTAAACCAGGACTGAACCAGGTCTAAACCAGGACTAAACCAGGACTAAACCAGGTCTAAACCAGGTCTAAACCAGGACTAAACCAGGACTAAACCAGGTCTAAACCAGGTCTAAACCAGGACTGAACCAGGACTAAACCAGGACTAAACCAGGACTGAACCAGGACTAAACCAGGACTGAACCAGGACTGAACCAGGTCTAAACCAGGTCTAAACCAGGACTAAACCAGGACTAAACCAGGACTAAACCAGGTCTAAACCAGGTCTAAACCATGACTGAACCAAGACTGAACCAGGACTGAACCAAGACTGAACCAGGACTGAACCAGGACTAAACCAGGACTAAACAAGGACTAAACCGGGTCTAAACCAGGACTGAACCAGGACTGAACCAGGTCTAAACCTGGTCTAAACCAGGACTAAACCAGGACTAAACTAGGTCTGAACCAGGATTAAACTGAGACTGAACCAGGACTAAACCAGGACTAAACCAGGTCTAAACCAGGTCTAAACCAGGACTGAACCAGTACTAAACCAGGACTAAACCAGGACTAAACCAGGACTGAACCAGGACTGAACCAGGACTAAACCAGGACTAAACCAGGACTGAACCAGGACTGAACCAGGACTAAAACAGGACTAAACCAGGACTAAACCAGGACTAAACCAGGTCTAACCAGGACTGAACCAGGGCTGAACCAGGACTGAACCAGGTCTAAACCAGGTCTAAACCAGGACTAAACCAGGACTAAACCAGGACTGAACCAGGACTAAATCAGGAGTGAACCAGGACTAAATCAGGACTAAACCAGGACTAAACCAGGACTGAACCAGGGCTGAACCAGGACTGAACCAGGTCTAAACCAGGACTGAACCAGGGCTGAACCAGGACTGAACCAGGTCTAAACCAGGACTGAACCAGGACTGAACCAGGTCTAAACCAGGTCTAAACGAGGACTGAACCAGGACTGAACCAGGACTAAACCAGGTCTAAACCAGGACTGAACCAGGACTGAACCAGGACTAAACCAGGTCTAAACCAGGACTGAACCAGGACTGAACCAGGACTAAACCAGGTCTAAACCAGGACTGAACCAGGACTGAACCAGGTCTAAACCAGGTCTAAACGAGGACTGAACCAGGACTGAAGCAGGACTAAATCAGGACTAAACCAGGACTAAACCAGGTCTAAACCAGGACTGAACCAGGACTAAACCAGGTCTAAACCAGGTCTAAACCAGGACTGAACCAGGACTAAACCAGAACTGAACCAGGTCTAAGCCAGGACTAAACCAGGATTAAACCAGGTCTAAACCAGGACTGAACCAGGTCTAAACCAGGACTAAACCAGGACTAAACCAGGTCTAAACCAGGTCTAAACCAGGCCTGAACCAGGACTAAACCAGGACTGAACCAGGTCTCAACCAGGTCTAAACCAGGACTGAACCAGGTCTAAACCAGGACTAAACCAGGACTAAACCAGGTCTAAACCAGGTCTAAACCAGGACTAAACCAGGACTAAACCAGGACTAAACCAGGTCTAAACCAGGACTGAACCAGGACTGAACCAGGTCTAAACCAGGACTAAACCAGGACTGAACCAGGTCTAAACCAGGTCTAAACCAGGACTAAACCAGGTCTAAACCAGGATTAAACCGAGACTGAACCAGGACTGAACCAGGTCTAAACCAGGACTAAACCAGAACTAAACCAGGATTAAACCAGGTCTAAACCAGGACTGAACCAGGTCTAAACCAGGACTAAATCAGGACTAAACCAGGTCTAAACCAGGACTAAACCAGGACTGAACCAGGTCTAAACCAGGTCTAAACCATGACTGAACCAGGACTGAACCAGGACTAAACCAGGACTAAATCAGGACTGAACCAGGTCTAAACCAGGACTAAACCAGGACTAAACCAGGTCTAAACCAGGACTAAACCAGGACTGAACCAGGTCTAAACCAGGTCTAAACCAGGTCTAAACCAGGTCTAAACCAGGACTGAACCAGGACTGAACCAGGTCTAAACCAGGTCTAAACCATGACTGAACCAGGACTGAACCAGGACTAAACCAAGACTGAACCAGGACTGAACCAGGACTAAACCAGGACTAAACCAGGACTAAACCAGGACTAAACCAGGTCTAAACCAGGACTGAGCCAGGACTGAGCCAGGACTGAACCAGGACTGAACCAGGACTAAATCAGGACTAAACCAGGACTGAATCAGGAATGAAACAAGTCTAAACCAGGTCTAAACGAGGACTGAACCAGGACTTAACCAGGACTAAACCAGGACTAAACCAGGTCTAAACCAGGATTGAACCAGGGCTGAACCAGGACTGAACCAGGTCTAAACCAGGACTGAACCAGGACTAAACCAGGACTAAACCAGGTCTAAACCAGGACTGAACCAGGACTGAACCAGGACTAAACCAGGACTAAACCAGGACTAAACCAGGTCTGAACCAGGACTAAACCAGGTCTAAACCAGGTCTAAACCAGGTCTAAACCAGGTCTAAACCAGGACTGAACCAGGACTAAACCGGGTCTAAACCAGGACTGAACCAGGACTGAACCAGGTCTAAACCAGGTCTAAACCAGGACTAAACCAGGACTAAACTAGGTCTGAACCAGGATTAAACTGAGACTGAACCAGGACTAAACCAGGTCTAAACCAGGACTGAACCAGGACTAGGACTAAACCAGGATTAAACCAGGATTAAACCAGGACTAAACCAGGACTAAACCAGGACTAAACCAGGACTAAACCAGGACTAACCCAGGACTAAACCAGGACTGAACCAGGACTGAACCAGGTCTAAACTAGGTCTAAACCACGACTAAGCCAGGACTGAACCAGGACTGAACCAGGTCTAAACCAGGTCTAAACCAGGTCTAAACCACGACTAAGCCAGGACTGAACCAGGACTGAACCAGGTCTAAACTAGGTCTAAACCAGGACTAAGCCAGGACTGAACCAGGGCTGAACCAGGACTAAGCCAGGTCTAAACCACGACTAAGCCAGGACTGAACCAGGACTGAACCAGGTCTAAACCAGGTCTAAACCAGGTCTAAACCACGACTAAGCCAGGACTGAACCAGGACTGAACCAGGTCTAAACTAGGTCTAAACCAGGTCTAAACCAGGTCTAAACCAGGACTGAACCAGGTCTAAACCAGGACTGAACCAGGACTGAACCGGGTCTAGACCAGGACTGAACCAGGACTGAACCAGGTCTAAACCAGGACTAAACCAGGACTAAACTAGGTCTGAACCAGGATTAAACTGAGACTGAACCAGGACTAAACCAGGACTAAACCAGGTCTAAACCAGGTCTAAACCAGGACTGAACCAGTACTAAACCAGGACTAAACCAGGACTAAACCAGGACTAAACCAGGACTGAACCAGGACTGAACCAGGACTAAACCAGGACTAAACCAGGACTGAACCAGGACTGAACCAGGACTAAAACAGGACTAAACCAGGACTAAACCAGGACTAAACCAGGTCTAACCAGGACTGAACCAGGGCTGAACCAGGACTGAACCAGGTCTAAACCAGGTCTAAACCAGGACTAAACCAGGACTGAACCAGGACTAAATCAGGAGTGAACCAGGACTAAATCAGGACTAAATCAGGACTAAACCAGGACTGAACCAGGGCTGAACCAGGACTGAACCAGGTCTAAACCAGGACTGAACCAGGACTGAACCAGGTCTAAACCAGGTCTAAACGAGGACTGAACCAGGACTGAACCAGGACTAAACCAGGTCTAAACTAGGACTGAACCAGGACTGAACCAGGTCTAAACCAGGTCTAAACCAGGACTGAACCAGGGCTGAACCAGGACTGAACCAGGACTGAACCAGGACTGAAGCAGGACTAAATCAGGACTAAACCAGGACTAAACCAGGACTGAACCAGGGCTGAACCAGGACTGAACCAGGACTGAACCAGGACTGAAGCAGGACTAAATCAGGACTAAACCAGGACTAAACCAGGTCTAAACCAGGACTAAACCAGAACTGAACCAGGTCTAAGCCAGGACTAAACCAGGATTAAACCAGGTCTAAACCAGGACTGAACCAGGTCTAAACCAGGACTAAACCAGGACTAAACCAGGTCTAAACCAGGTCTAAACCAGGACTAAACCAGGCCTGAACCAGGACTAAACCTAGGACTGAACCAGGTCTCAACCAGGACTAAACCAGGACTAAGCCAGGTCTAAACCAGGACTGAACCAGGACTGAACCAGGTCTAAACCAGGACTGACCCAGGACTAAACCAGGACTAACCCAGGACTAAACCAGGACTAAACCAGGATTAAACCAGGACTAAACCAGGACTAAACCAGGACTAAACCAGGACTAACCCAGGACTAAACCAGGACTAAACCAGGTCTAAACCAGGGCTGAACCAGGACTGAACCAGGTCTAAACCAGGTCTAAACCACGACTAACCCAGGACTGAACCAGGACTGAACCAGGACTGAACCAGGTCTAAACTAGGTCTAAACCAGGTCTAAACCAGGTCTAAACCAGGACTGAACCAGGTCTAAACCAGGACTGAACCAGGACTAAACCGGGTCTAAACCAGGACTGAACCAGGACTGAACCAGGTCTAAACCTGGTCTAAACCAGGACTAAACCAGGACTAAACTAGGTCTGAACCAGGATTAAACTGAGACTGAACCAGGACTAAACCAGGACTAAACCAGGTCTAAACCAGGTCTAAACCAGGACTGAACCAGTACTAAACCAGGACTAAACCAGGACTAAACCAGGACTGAACCAGGACTGAACCAGGACTAAACCAGGACTAAACCAGGACTGAACCAGGACTGAACCAGGACTAAAACAGGACTAAACCAGGACTAAACCAGGACTAAACCAGGTCTAACCAGGACTGAACCAGGACTAAACCAGGCCTGAACCAGGACTAAACCAGGACTGAACCAGGTCTAAACCAGGTCTAAACCAGGACTAAACCAGGCCTGAACCAGGACTAAACCAGGACTGAACCAGGTCTCAACCAGGACTAAACCAGGACTAAGCCAGGTCTAAACCAGGACTGAACCAGGACTGAACCAGGTCTAAACCAGGACTGAACCAGGACTAAACCAGGACTAACCCAGGACTAAACCAGGACTAACCCAGGACTAAACCAGGACTAAACCAGGTCTAAACCAGGGCTAAACCAGGTCTAAACCACGACTAAGCCAGGACTGAACCAGGACTGAACCAGGTCTAAACTAGGTCTAAACCAGGTCTAAACCAGGTCTAAACCAGGACTGAACCAGGTCTAAACCAGGACTGAACCAGGACTAAACCGGGTCTAAACCAGGACTGAACCAGGACTGAACCAGGTCTAAACCTGGTCTAAACCAGGACTAAACCAGGACTAAACTAGGTCTGAACCAGGATTAAACTGAGACTGAACCAGGACTAAACCAGGACTAAACCAGGTCTAAACCAGGTCTAAACCAGGACTGAACCAGTACTAAACCAGGACTAAACCAGGACTAAACCAGGACTGAACCAGGACTGAACCAGGACTAAACCAGGACTAAACCAGGACTGAACCAGGACTGAACCAGGACTAAAACAGGACTAAACCAGGACTAAACCAGGACTAAACCAGGTCTAACCAGGACTGAACCAGGGCTGAACCAGGACTGAACCAGGTCTAAACCAGGTCTAAACCAGGACTAAACCAGGACTAAACCAGGACTGAACCAGGACTAAATCAGGAGTGAACCAGGACTAAATCAGGACTAAACCAGGACTGAACCAGGGCTGAACCAGGACTGAACCAGGTCTAAACCAGGACTGAACCAGGACTGAACCAGGTCTAAACCAGGTGTAAACGAGGACTGAACCAGGACTGAACCAGGACTAAACCAGGTCTAAACCAGGACTGAACCAGGACTGAACCAGGACTAAACCAGGTCTAAACCAGGACTGAACCAGGACTGAACCAGGACTGAACCAGGACTGAACCAGGACTGAACCAGGTCTAAACCAGGTCTAAACCAGGACTAAACCAGGCCTGAACCAGGACTAAACCAGGACTGAACCAGGTCTCAACCAGGTCTAAACCAGGACTGAACCAGGACTGAAGCAGGACTAAATCAGGACTAAACCAGGACTAAACCAGGTCTAAACCAGGACTGAACCAGGACTAAACCAGGACTAAATCAGGACTAAACCAGGACTGAATCAGGAATGAAACAAGTCTAAACCAGGTCTAAACGAGGACTGAACCAGGACTTAACCAGGACTAAACCAGGACTAAACCAGGTCTAAACCAGGACTGAACCAGGACTAAACCAGGACTAAACCAGGTCTAAACCAGGACTGAACCAGGACTGAACCAGGACTAAACCAGGACTAAACCAGGACTAAACCAGGTCTGAACCAGGACTAAACCAGGTCTAAACCAGGACTGAACCAGGACTAAACCAGGACTAAACCAGGACTAAACCAGGTCTAAACCAGGTCCAAACCGGGACTGAACCAGGACTGAACCAGGTCTAAACCAGGACTAAACCAGGACTGAACCAGGTCTAAACCAGGACTAAACCAGGACTAAACCAGGTCTAAACCAGGACTGAACCAGGTCTAAACCAGGACTAAACCAGGACTAAACCAGGTCTAAACCAGGTCTAAACCAGGACTAAACCAGGACTAAACCAGGACTAAGCCAGGACTAAACCAGGACTAAACCAGGACTGAACCAGGTCTAAACCAGGTCTAAACCAGGACTGAACCAGGTCTAAACCTGGTCTAAACCAGAACTGAACCAGGACTAAACCAGGACTAAACCAGGACTAAACCAGGACTAAGCCAGGACTAAACCAGGACTAAACCAGGACTGAACCAGGTCTAAACCAGGTCTAAACCAGGACTGAACCAGGTCTAAACCAGGACTAAACCAGGTCTAAACCAGGACTAAAACCAGGACTGAACCAGGACTAAACCAGGACTAAACCAGGACTAAACCAGGACTGAACCAGGACTGAACCAGGTCTAAACTAGGTCTAAACCACGACTAAGCCAGGACTGAACCAGGACTGAACCAGGTCTAAACCAGGTCTAAACCAGGTCTAAACCACGACTAAGCCAGGACTGAACCAGGACTGAACCAGGTCTAAACTAGGTCTAAACCAGGACTAAGCCAGGACTGAACCAGGGCTGAACCAGGACTAAGCCAGGTCTAAACCACGACTAAGCCAGGACTGAACCAGGACTGAACCAGGTCTAAACCAGGTCTAAACCAGGTCTAAACCACGACTAAGCCAGGACTGAACCAGGACTGAACCAGGTCTAAACCAGGTCTAAACCAGGTCTAAACCACGACTAAGCCAGGACTGAACCAGGACTGAACCAGGACTGAACCGGGTCTAGACCAGGACTGAACCAGGACTGAACCAGGTCTAAACCAGGACTAAACCAGGACTAAACTAGGTCTGAACCAGGATTAAACTGAGACTGAACCAGGACTAAACCAGGACTAAACCAGGTCTAAACCAGGTCTAAACCAGGACTGAACCAGTACTAAACCAGTACTAAACCAGGACTAAACCAGGACTAAACCAGGACTGAACCAGGACTGAACCAGGACTGAACCAGGACTGAACCAGGACTAAACCAGGACTAAACCAGGACTGAACCAGGACTGAACCAGGACTAAAACAGGACTAAACCAGGACTAAACCAGGACTAAACCAGGTCTAACCAGGACTGAACCAGGGCTGAACCAGGACTGAACCAGGTCTAAACCAGGTCTAAACCAGGACTAAACCAGGACTAAATCAGGAGTGAACCAGGACTAAATCAGGACTAAATCAGGACTAAACCAGGACTGAACCAGGGCTGAACCAGGACTGAACCAGGTCTAAACCAGGACTGAACCAGGACTGAACCAGGTCTAAACCAGGTCTAAACGAGGACTGAACCAGGACTGAACCAGGACTAAACCAGGTCTAAACTAGGACTGAACCAGGACTGAACCAGGACTGAAGCAGGACTAAATCAGGACTAAACCAGGACTAAACCAGGACTGAACCAGGGCTGAACCAGGACTGAACCAGGACTAAACCAGGTCTAAACCAGGTCTAAACCAGGACTAAACCAGGACTAAACCAGGTCTAAACCAGGTCTAAACCAGGACTAAACCAGAACTGAACCAGGTCTAAGCCAGGACTAAACCAGGATTAAACCAGGTCTAAACCAGGACTGAACCAGGTCTAAACCAGGACTAAACCAGGACTAAACCAGGTCTAAACCAGGTCTAAACCAGGACTAAACCAGGCCTGAACCAGGACTAAACCAGGACTGAACCAGGTCTCAACCAGGACTAAACCAGGACTAAGCCAGGTCTAAACCAGGACTGAACCAGGACTGACCCAGGACTAGGACTAAACCAGGATTAAACCAGGACTAAACCAGGACTAAACCAGGACTAAACCAGGACTAACCCAGGACTGAACCAGGACTGAACCAGGTCTAAACTAGGACTGAACCAGGTCTAAACCAGGACTGAACCAGGACTAAACCGGGTCTAAACCAGGACTGAACCAGGACTGAACCAGGTCTAAACCTGGTCTAAACCAGGACTAAACCAGGACTAAACTAGGTCTGAACCAGGATTAAACTGAGACTGAACCAGGACTAAACCAGGACTAAACCAGGTCTAAACCAGGTCTAAACCAGGACTGAACCAGTACTAAACCAGGACTAAACCAGGACTAAACCAGGACTGAACCAGGACTGAACCAGGACTAAACCAGGACTAAACCAGGACTGAACCAGGACTGAACCAGGACTAAAACAGGACTAAACCAGGACTAAACCAGGACTAAACCAGGTCTAACCAGGACTGAACCAGGACTAAACCAGGCCTGAACCAGGACTAAACCAGGACTGAACCAGGTCTAAACCAGGTCTAAACCAGGACTAAACCAGGCCTGAACCAGGACTAAACCAGGACTGAACCAGGTCTAAACCAGGACTGAACCAGGACTGAACCAGGTCTAAACCAGGACTGAACCAGGACTAGGACTAAACCAGGATTAAACCAGGACTAAACCAGGACTAAACCAGGACTAAACCAGGACTAACCCAGGACTAAACCAGGACTAAACCAGGACTAACCCAGGACTAAACCAGGACTAAACCAGGTCTAAACCAGGGCTAAACCAGGTCTAAACCACGACTAAGCCAGGACTGAACCAGGACTGAACCAGGTCTAAACTAGGTTTAAACCAGGTCTAAACCAGGTCTAAACCAGGACTGAACCAGGTCTAAACCAGGACTGAACCAGGACTAAACCGGGTCTAAACCAGGACTGAACCAGGACTGAACCAGGTCTAAACCTGGTCTAAACCAGGACTAAACCAGGACTAAACTAGGTCTGAACCAGGATTAAACTGAGACTGAACCAGGACTAAACCAGGACTAAACCAGGTCTAAACCAGGTCTAAACCAGGTCTAAACCAGGTCTAAACCAGGACTGAACCAGGTCTAAACCAGGTCTAAACGAGGACTGAACCAGGACTGAACCAGGACTAAACCAGGTCTAAACCAGGACTGAACCAGGACTGAACCAGGACTAAACCAGGTCTAAACCAGGACTGAACCAGGACTGAACCAGGACTAAACCAGGTCTAAACCAGGACTGAACCAGGACTGAACCAGGTCTAAACCAGGTCTAAACGAGGACTGAACCAGGACTGAAGCAGGACTAAATCAGGACTAAACCAGGACTAAACCAGGTCTAAACCAGGACTGAACCAGGACTAAACCAGGTCTAAACCAGGTCTAAACCAGGACTGAACCAGGACTAAACCAGAACTGAACCAGGTCTAAGCCAGGACTAAACCAGGATTAAACCAGGTCTAAACCAGGACTGAACCAGGTCTAAACCAGGACTAAACCAGGACTAAACCAGGTCTAAACCAGGTCTAAACCAGGACTAAACCAGGCCTGAACCAGGACTAAACCAGGACTAAACCAGGTCTCAACCAGGTCTAAACCAGGACTGAACCAGGTCTAAACCAGGACTAAACCAGGACTAAACCAGGTCTAAACCAGGTCTAAACCAGGACTAAACCAGGACTAAACCAGGACTAAACCAGGTCTAAACCAGGACTGAACCATGACTGAACCAGGTCTAAACCAGGACTAAACCAGGACTGAACCAGGTCTAAACCAGGTCTAAACCAGGACTAAACCAGGTCTAAACCAGGATTAAACCGAGACTGAACCAGGACTGAACCAGGTCTAAACCAGGACTAAACCAGAACTAAACCAGGATTAAACCAGGTCTAAACCAGGACTGAACAAGGTCTAAACCAGGACTAAACCAGGTCTAAGCCAGGTCTAAACCAGGACTAAACCAGGACTGAACCAGGTCTAAACCAGGTCTAAACCAGGACTGAACCAGGACTGAACCAGGACTAAACCAGGACTAAACCATGACTGAACCAGGTCTAAACCAGGACTAAACCAGGACTAAACCAGGTCTAAACCAGGACTAAACCAGGACTGAACCAGGTCTAAACCAGGTCTAAACCAGGTCTAAACCAGGACTGAACCAGGACTGAACCAGGTCTAAACCAGGTCTAAACCATGACTGAACCAGGACTGAACCAGGACTAAACCAAGACTGAACCAGGACTGAACCAGGACTAAACCAGGACTAAACCAGGACTAAACCAGGTCTAAACCAGGATTGAATCAGGAATGAAACAAGTCTAAACCAGGTCTAAACGAGGACTGAACCAGGACTTAACCAGGACTAAACCAGGACTAAACCAGGTCTAAACCAGGATTGAACCAGGGCTGAACCAGGACTGAACCAGGTCTAAACCAGGACTGAACCAGGACTAAACCAGGACTAAACCAGGTCTAAACCAGGACTGAACCAGGACTGAACCAGGACTAAACCAGGACTAAACCAGGACTAAACCAGGTCTGAACCAGGACTAAACCAGGTCTAAACCAGGACTGAACCAGGACTAAACCAGGACTAAACCAGGACTAAACCAGGTCTAAACCAGGTCTAAACCAGGACTGAACCAGGACTGAACCAGGTCTAAACCAGGACTAAACCAGGACTGAACCAGGTCTAAACCAGGACTAAACCAGGACTAAACCAGGTCTAAACCAGGACTGAACCAGGTCTAAACCAGGACTAAACCAGGACTAAACCAGGTCTAAACCAGGTCTAAACCAGGACTAAACCAGGACTAAACCAGGACTAAGCCAGGACTAAACCAGGACTAAACCAGGACTGAACCAGGTCTAAACCAGGTCTAAACCAGGACTGAACCAGGTCTAAACCTGGTCTAAACCAAAACTGAACCAGGACTAAACCAGGACTAAACCAGGACTAAACCAGGACTAAGCCAGGACTAAACCAGGACTAAACCAGGACTGAACCAGGTCTAAACCAGGTCTAAACCAGGACTGAACCAGGTCTAAACCAGGACTAAACCAGGTCTAAACCAGGACTAAACCAGGACTAAACCAGGACTGAACCAGGACTAAACCAGGACTAAACCAGGACTAAACCAGGTCTAAACCAGGTCTAAACCAGGTCTAAACCAGGACTGAACCAGGACTAAACCAGAACTGAACCAGGTCTAAACCAGGACTAAGCCAGGACTAAACCAGGTCTAAACCAGGACTGAACCAGGTCTAAACCAGGACTGAACCAGGACTAAACCAGGACTAAACCAGGACTGAACCAGGTCTAAACCAGGACTGAACCAGGACTAAACCAGGACTAAACCAGGACTAAGCCAGGACTAAACCAGGTCTAAACCAGGACTGAACCAGGACTGAACCAGGACTAAACCAGGACTAAGCCAGGACTAAACCAGGTCTAAACCAGGACTGAACCAGGTCTAAACCAGGACTAAACCAGGACTAAACCAGGTCTAAACCAGGTCTAAACCAGGACTAAACCAGGACTAAACCAGGTCTAAACCAGGTCTAAACCAGGACTGAACCAGGACTAAACCAGGACTAAACCAGGACTGAACCAGGACTAAACCAGGACTGAACCAGGACTGAACCAGGTCTAAACCAGGTCTAAACCAGGACTAAACCAGGACTAAACCAGGACTAAACCAGGTCTAAACCAGGTCTAAACCAGGTCTAAACCATGACTGAACCAAGACTGAACCAGGACTGAACCAAGACTGAACCAGGACTGAACCAGGACTAAACCAGGACTAAACAAGGACTAAACCGGGTCTAAACCAGGACTGAACCAGGACTGAACCAGGTCTAAACCTGGTCTAAACCAGGACTAAACCAGGACTAAACTAGGTCTGAACCAGGATTAAACTGAGACTGAACCAGGACTAAACCAGGACTAAACCAGGTCTAAACCAGGTCTAAACCAGGACTGAACCAGTACTAAACCAGGACTAAACCAGGACTAAACCAGGACTGAACCAGGACTGAACCAGGACTAAACCAGGACTAAACCAGGACTGAACCAGGACTGAACCAGGACTAAAACAGGACTAAACCAGGACTAAACCAGGACTAAACCAGGTCTAACCAGGACTGAACCAGGGCTGAACCAGGACTGAACCAGGTCTAAACCAGGTCTAAACCAGGACTAAACCAGGACTAAACCAGGACTGAACCAGGACTAAATCAGGAGTGAACCAGGACTAAATCAGGACTAAACCAGGACTAAACCAGGACTGAACCAGGGCTGAACCAGGACTGAACCAGGTCTAAACCAGGACTGAACCAGGACTGAACCAGGTCTAAACCAGGTCTAAACGAGGACTGAACCAGGACTGAACCAGGACTAAACCAGGTCTAAACCAGGACTGAACCAGGACTGAACCAGGACTAAACCAGGTCTAAACCAGGACTGAACCAGGACTGAACCAGGACTAAACCAGGTCTAAACCAGGACTGAACCAGGACTGAACCAGGTCTAAACCAGGTCTAAACGAGGACTGAACCAGGACTGAAGCAGGACTAAATCAGGACTAAACCAGGACTAAACCAGGTCTAAACCAGGACTGAACCAGGACTAAACCAGGTCTAAACCAGGTCTAAACCAGGACTGAACCAGGACTAAACCAGAACTGAACCAGGTCTAAGCCAGGACTAAACCAGGATTAAACCAGGTCTAAACCAGGACTGAACCAGGTCTAAACCAGGACTAAACCAGGACTAAACCAGGTCTAAACCAGGTCTAAACCAGGACTAAACCAGGCCTGAACCAGGACTAAACCAGGACTGAACCAGGTCTCAACCAGGTCTAAACCAGGACTGAACCAGGTCTAAACCAGGACTAAACCAGGACTAAACCAGATCTAAACCAGGTCTAAACCAGGACTAAACCAGGACTAAACCAGGACTAAACCAGGTCTAAACCAGGACTGAACCAGGACTGAACCAGGTCTAAACCAGGACTAAACCAGGACTGAACCAGGTCTAAACCAGGTCTAAACCAGGACTAAACCAGGTCTAAACCAGGATTAAACCGAGACTGAACCAGGACTGAACCAGGTCTAAACCAGGACTAAACCAGAACTAAACCAGGATTAAACCAGGTCTAAACCAGGACTGAACCAGGTCTAAACCAGGACTAAATCAGGACTAAACCAGGTCTAAACCAGGACTAAACCAGGACTGAACCAGGTCTAAACCAGGTCTAAACCATGACTGAACCAGGACTGAACCAGGACTAAACCAGGACTAAATCAGGACTGAACCAGGTCTAAACCAGGACTAAACCAGGACTAAACCAGGTCTAAACCAGGACTAAACCAGGACTGAACCAGGTCTAAACCAGGTCTAAACCAGGTCTAAACCAGGTCTAAACCAGGACTGAACCAGGACTGAACCAGGTCTAAACCAGGTCTAAACCATGACTGAACCAGGACTGAACCAGGACTAAACCAAGACTGAACCAGGACTGAACCAGGACTAAACCAGGACTAAACCAGGACTAAACCAGGTCTAAACCAGGACTGAGCCAGGACTGAGCCAGGACTGAACCAGGACTGAACCAGGACTAAATCAGGACTAAACCAGGACTGAATCAGGAATGAAACAAGTCTAAACCAGGTCTAAACGAGGACTGAACCAGGACTTAACCAGGACTAAACCAGGACTAAACCAGGTCTAAACCAGGATTGAACCAGGGCTGAACCAGGACTGAACCAGGTCTAAACCAGGACTGAACCAGGACTAAACCAGGACTAAACCAGGTCTAAACCAGGACTGAACCAGGACTGAACCAGGACTAAACCAGGACTAAACCAGGACTAAACCAGGTCTGAACCAGGACTAAACCAGGTCTAAACCAGGACTGAACCAGGACTAAACCAGGACTAAACCAGGACTAAACCAGGTCTAAACCAGGACTGAACCAGGACTGAACCAGGTCTAAACCAGGACTAAACCAGGACTGAACCAGGTCTAAACCAGGACTAAACCAGGACTAAACCAGGTCTAAACCAGGACTGAACCAGGTCTAAACCAGGACTAAACCAGGACTAAACCAGGTCTAAACCAGGTCTAAACCAGGACTAAACCAGGACTAAACCAGGACTAAGCCAGGACTAAACCAGGACTAAACCAGGACTGAACCAGGTCTAAACCAGGTCTAAACCAGGACTGAACCAGGTCTAAACCTGGTCTAAACCAGAACTGAACCAGGACTAAACCAGGACTAAACCAGGACTAAGCCAGGACTAAACCAGGACTAAACCAGGACTGAACCAGGTCTAAACCAGGTCTAAACCAGGACTGAACCAGGTCTAAACCAGGACTAAACCAGGTCTAAACCAGGACTAAACCAGGACTAAACCAGGACTGAACCAGGACTAAACCAGGACTAAACCAGGACTAAACCAGGTCTAAACCAGGTCTAAACCAGGTCTAAACCAGGACTGAACCAGGACTAAACCAGAACTGAACCAGGTCTAAACCAGGACTAAGCCGGGACTAAACCAGGTCTAAACCAGGACTGAACCAGGTCTAAACCAGGACTGAACCAGGACTAAACCAGGACTAAACCAGGACTGAACCAGGTCTAAACCAGGACTGAACCAGGACTAAACCAGGACTAAGCCAGGACTAAACCAGGTCTAAACCAGGACTGAACCAGGACTAAACCAGGACTAAACCAGGACTAAGCCAGGACTAAACCAGGTCTAAACCAGGACTGAACCAGGTCTAAACCAGGACTAAACCAGGACTAAACCAGGTCTAAACCAGGTCTAAACCAGGACTAAACCAGGACTAAACCAGGTCTAAACCAGGTCTAAACCAGGACTGAACCAGGACTAAACCAGGACTAAACCAGGACTGAACCAGGACTAAACCAGGACTGAACCAGGACTGAACCAGGTCTAAACCAGGTCTAAACCATGACTGAACCAGGACTGAACCAGGACTAAACCAAGACTGAACCAGGACTAAACCAGGACTAAACCAGGTCTAAACCAGGTCTAAACCATGACTGAACCAGGTCTAAACCATGACTGAACCAGGACTGAACCAGGACTGAACCAAGACTGAACCAGGACTGAACCAGGACTAAACCAGGACTAAACCAGGACTAAACCAGGACTAAACCAGGTCTAAACCAGGACTGAGCCAGGACTGAGCCAGGACTGAACCAGGACTGAACCAGGACTAAATCAGGACTAAACCAGGACTAAACCAGGACTGAATCAGGACTGAACCAGGACTAAACCAGGACTAAACCAGGACTGAACCAGGACTGAACCAGGACTAAACCAGGACTAAACCAGGACTAAACCAGGTCTAAACCAGGTCTAAACCATGACTGAACCAGGACTGAACCAGGACTAAACCAAGACTGAACCAGGACTGAACCAGGACTAAACCAGGACTGAGCCAGGACTGAGCCAGGACTGAACCAGGACTGAACCAGGACTAAATCAGGACTAAACCAGGACTGAATCAGGACTGAACCAGGACTAAACCAGGACTAAACCAGGACTAAACCAGGTCTAAACCAGGACTGAACCAGGAATGAAACAAGTCTAAACCAGGTCTAAACGAGGACTGAACCAGGACTAAACCAGGTCTGAACCAGGACTAAACCAGGACTGAACCAGGTCTAAACCAGGTCTAAACCAGGACTAAACCAGGCCTGAACCAGGTCTAAACCAGGTCTAAACCAGGACTAAACCAGGTCTAAACCAGGTCTAAACCAGGACTAAACCAGGACTGAATCAGGACTAAACCAGGTCTAAACCAGGACTAAACCAGGACTAAACCAGGACTGAACCAGGACTGAACCAGGTCTAAACCAGGTCTAAACCAGGACTGAACCAGGTCTAAACCAGGTCTAAACCAGGTCTAAACCAGGTCTAAACCAGGTCTAAACCAGGTCTAAACCAGGACTAAACCAGGACTGAACCAGGACTGAACCAGGACTGAACCAGGACTAAACCAGGACTAAACCAGGTCTAAACCAGGTCTAAACCAGGACTGAACCAGGACTAAATCAGGACTAAACCAGGTCTAAACCAGGTCTAAACCAGGTCTAAACAGGTCTAAACCAGGATTTAACCAGGACTAAATCAGGACTAAACCAGGACTAAACAGGTCTAAACCAGGACCAAATCAGGACTAAACCAGGTCTAAACCAGGTCTAAACCAGGATTAAACCGAGACTGAACCAGGACTGAACCAGGTCTAAACCAGGACTAAACCAGAACTAAACCAGGATTAAACCAGGTCTAAACCAGGACTGAACCAGGTCTAAACCAGGACTAAACCAGGACTAAACCAGGTCTAAACCAGGACTAAACCAGGACTGAACCAGGTCTAAACCAGGTCTAAACCATGACTGAACCAGGACTGAATCAGGACTAAATCAGGACTAAACCAGGATTAAACCAGTACTAAACCAGGACCAAATCAGGACTAAACCAGGTCTAAACCAGGTCTAAACCAGGATTAAACCGAGACTGAACCAGGACTGAACCAGGTCTAAACCAGGACTAAACCAGAACTAAATCAGGATTAAACCAGGTCTAAACCAGGACTGAACCAGGTCTAAACCAGGACTAAACCAGGACTAAACCAGGTCTAAACCAGGACTAAACCAGGACTGAACCAGGACTGAACCAGGACTGAACCAGGACTAAACCAGGACTAAATCAGGACTGAACCAGGTCTAAACCAGGACTAAACCAGGACTAAACCAGGTCTAAACCAGGACTAAACCAGGACTGAACCAGGTCTAAACCAGGTCTAAACCAGGTCTAAACCAGGACTGAACCAGGACTGAACCAGGTCTAAACCAGGTCTAAACCATGACTGAACCAGGACTGAACCAGGACTAAACCAAGACTGAACCAGGACTGAACCAGGACTAAACCAGGACTAAACCAGGACTAAACCAGGTCTAAACCAGGACTGAGCCAGGACTGAGCCAGGACTGAACCAGGACTAAACCAGGACTAAACCAGGACTAAACCAGGACTAAACCAGGACTAAACCAGGACTAAACCATGACTGAACCAGGACTGAACCAGGACTAAACCAAGACTGAACCAGGACTGAACCAGGACTGAACCAGGACTAAACCAGGACTAAACCAGGACTAAACCAGGTCTAAACCAGGACTGAACCAGGACTGAACCAGGACTGAACCAGGACTGAACCAGGTCTAAACCAGGTCTAAACCAGGACTGAACCAGGACTAAACCAGGACTAAACCAGGACTAAACCAGGTCTAAACCAGGACTGAACCAGGAATGAAACAAGTCTAAACCAGGACTAAACCAGGACTGAACCAGGTCTAAACCAGGTCTAAACCAGGTCTAAACCAGGTCTAAACCAGGACTGAACCAGGACTGAACCAGGTCTAAACCAGGTCTAAACCAGGACTGAACCAGGACTAAACCAGGACTAAACCAGGACTAAACCAGGTCTAAACCAGGACTGAACCAGGAATGAAACAAGTCTAAACCAGGTCTAAACCAGGACTGAACCAGGACTTAACCAGGACTAAACCAGGACTAAACCAGGACTAAACCAGGTCTAAACCAGGATTGAACCAGGGCTGAACCAGGACTGAACCAGGTCTAAACCAGGACTGAACCAGGACTAAACCAGGACTAAACCAGGTCTAAACCAGGACTGAACCAGGACTGAACCAGAACTAAACCAGGACTAAACCAGGTCTGAACCAGGACTAAACCAGGTCTAAACCAGGACTGAACCAGGACTAAACCAGGACTAAACCAGGACTAAACCAGGTCTAAACCAGGACTGAACCAGGACTGAACCAGGTCTAAACCAGGACTAAACCAGGACTGAACCAGGTCTAAACCAGGACTAAACCAGGACTAAACCAGGTCTAAACCAGGACTGAACCAGGTCTAAACCAGGACTAAACCAGGACTAAACCAGGTCTAAACCAGGTCTAAACCAGGACTAAACCAGGACTAAACCAGGACTAAGCCAGGACTAAACCAGGACTAAACCAGGACTGAACCAGGTCTAAACCAGGTCTAAACCAGGACTGAACCAGGTCTAAACCTGGTCTAAACCAGAACTGAACCAGGACTAAACCAGGACTAAACCAGGACTAAACCAGGACTAAGCCAGGACTAAACCAGGACTAAACCAGGACTGAACCAGGTCTAAACCAAGACTGAACCAGGACTGAACCAGGACTGAACCAGGACTAAACCAGGACTAAACCAGGACTAAACCAGGTCTAAACCAGGTCTAAACCAGGACTGAACCAGGACTGAACCAGGACTGAACCAGGTCTAAACCAGGTCTAAACCAGGACTGAACCAGGACTAAACCAGGACTAAACCAGGACTAAACCAGGTCTAAACCAGGACTGAACCAGGAATGAAACAAGTCTAAACCAGGACTAAACCAGGACTGAACCAGGTCTAAACCAGGTCTAAACCAGGTCTAAACCAGGACTGAACCAGGACTGAACCAGGTCTAAACCAGGTCTAAACCAGGACTGAACCAGGACTAAACCAGGACTAAACCAGGACTAAACCAGGTCTAAACCAGGACTGAACCAGGAATGAAACAAGTCTAAACCAGGTCTAAACCAGGACTGAACCAGGACTTAACCAGGACTAAACCAGGACTAAACCAGGACTAAACCAGGTCTAAACCAGGATTGAACCAGGGCTGAACCAGGACTGAACCAGGTCTAAACCAGGACTGAACCAGGACTAAACCAGGACTAAACCAGGTCTAAACCAGGACTGAACCAGGACTGAACCAGAACTAAACCAGGACTAAACCAGGTCTGAACCAGGACTAAACCAGGTCTAAACCAGGACTGAACCAGGACTAAACCAGGACTAAACCAGGACTAAACCAGGTCTAAACCAGGACTGAACCAGGACTGAACCAGGTCTAAACCAGGACTAAACCAGGACTGAACCAGGTCTAAACCAGGACTAAACCAGGACTAAACCAGGTCTAAACCAGGACTGAACCAGGTCTAAACCAGGACTAAACCAGGTCTAAACCAGGACTAAACCAGGACTAAACCAGGACTAAGCCAGGACTAAACCAGGACTAAACCAGGACTGAACCAGGTCTAAACCAGGTCTAAACCAGGACTGAACCAGGTCTAAACCTGGTCTAAACCAGAACTGAACCAGGACTAAACCAGGACTAAACCAGGACTAAACCAGGACTAAGCCAGGACTAAACCAGGACTAAACCAGGACTGAACCAGGTCTAAACCAGGTCTAAACCAGGACTGAACCAGGTCTAAACCAGGACTAAACCAGGTCTAAACCAGGACTAAACCAGGACTAAACCAGGACTGAACCAGGACTAAACCAGGACTAAACCAGGACTAAACCAGGACTGAGCCAGGACTGAACCAGGACTGAACCAGGACTAAATCAGGACTAAACCAGGACTGAATCAGGACTGAACCAGGACTAAACCAGGACTAAACCAGGACTGAACCAGGACTGAACCAGGACTGAACCAGGACTAAACCAGGACTAAACCAGGACTAAACCAGGTCTAAACCAGGTCTAAACCATGACTGAACCAGGACTGAACCAGGACTAAACCAAGACTGAACCAGGACTGAACCAGGACTAAACCAGGACTAAACCAGGACTAAACCAGGACTAAACCAGGACTGAGCCAGGACTGAGCCAGGACTGAACCAGGACTGAACCAGGACTAAATCAGGACTAAACCAGGACTGAATCAGGACTGAACCAGGACTAAACCAGGACTGAATCAGGACTGAACCAGGACTAAACCAGGACTAAACCAGGACTAAACCAGGTCTAAACGAGGACTGAACCAGGACTAAACCAGGTCTGAACCAGGACTAAACCAGGACTGAACCAGGTCTAAACCAGGTCTAAACCAGGACTAAACCAGGCCTGAACCAGGTCTAAACCAGGTCTAAACCAGGACTAAACCAGGTCTAAACCAGGTCTAAACCAGGACTAAACCAGGACTGAATCAGGACTAAACCAGGTCTAAACCAGGACTAAACCAGGACTAAACCAGGACTGAACCAGGACTGAACCAGGACTAAACAGGTCTAAACCAGGATTGAACCAGGACTAAATCATGACTAAACCAGGACTAAACAGGTCTAAACCAGGACCAAATCAGGACTAAACCAGGACTAAACCAGGACTAAACCAGGTCTAAACCAGGACTGAACCACGACTAAACCAGGTCTAAACCAGGACTGAACCAGGACTAAACCAGGACTAAACCAGGACCAAACCACGAGTAAACCAGCACTAAACAAGGACTAAACCAGGTCTGAACCAGGATTAAACCAGGACTAAACCAGGACTAAACCAGGTCTAATCTATAGTCTTGTTTCTCTGCAGGTCTGTGGTGGCAGGTGATCGGGCGCCCCCGTCAGGCCGCTCTGGGGTATTACACTGCAGTACACGGAGTGAAAGTACTACAGCTTTTACTGCCCCCTGCAGGAAAACTACTGCCACTGTGATTCTTCAACTAATCCAGGACTGAACCAGGACTGAACCAGGACTGAACCAGGACTAAACCAGGACTGAACCAGGACTGAACCAGGACTGAACCAGGACTGAACCAGGACTAAACCAGGACTGAACCAGGACTGAACCAGGACTGAACCAGGACTGAACCAGGTCTAATCCAGTTCTTCAGGACGGTGGTGAGAGCGTTGGGCAGAGCTGTGGCAGAGTGGTTAGTCTTTCAATTCTTTTGTTTTTTATTAAACAACACTTGCAAATGAAGCAGATTTTTATTGAAGCAAACGACAAAAACAAACACGTCATAAATATCACTTTTCCCGTTAACACGTTTAAATAGATTTAAATATGTTTCAATGACATTCAGAATGTTCCTGAAAACATGAGTTTGACCGACAGCTTCAGGTCAGCTTCAGGTCAGCTTCAGGTCACAAGAATAACACAAACTTCACCTCAAACCCCAAACTCCTGTGAGACTCTGGGATCATGTCCGGACTAAACATGGTCCAGACTCAGACATTAAAGTCCAAAAGTCAAACTCGGCACAGAAAAGACTCTGTGCAAAATGGTCTCTGGTCTCTGGTCTGGTCTGGTCTCTGGTCTCTGGTCTCTGGTCTGGTCTCTGGTCTGGTCCTGGTCTGGTCTCTGGTCTGGTCTCTGGTCTGGTCTCTGGTCTCTGGTCTCTGGTCTGGTCTCTGGTCTGGTCCTGGTCTGGTCTCTGGTCTGGTCTCTGGTCTGGTCTCTGGTCTCTGGTCTCTGGTCTGGTCTCTGGTCTCTGGTCTCTGGTCTCTGGTCTCTGGTCTGGTCTCTGGTCTGGTCTCTGGTCTCTGGTCTCTGGTCTGGTCTCTGGTCTGGTCTCTGGTCTCTGGTCTCTGGTCTCTGGTCTCTGGTCTCTGGTCTGGTCTCTGGTCTCTGGTCTCTGGTCTCTGGTCTCTGGTCTGGTCTCTGGTCTCTGGTCTCTGGTCTCTGGTCTCTGGTCTCTGGTCTCTGGTCTCTGGTCTGGTCTCAGGTCTCTGGTCTGGTCTCTGGTCTGGTCTCTGGTCTCTGGTCTCTGGTCTCTGGTCTCTGGTCTCTGGTCTGGTCTAGTCTCTGGTCTCTGGTCTCTGGTCTGGTCTAGTCTCTGGTCTCTGGTCTCTGGTCTCTGGTCTCTGGTCTCTGGTCTGGTCTCTGGTCTGGTCTCTGCTCTGGTCTCTGGTCTCTGGTCTGGTCTCTGGTCTCTGGTCTCTGGTCTCTGGTCTGGTCTAGTCTCTGGTCTCTGGTCTCTGGTCTAGTCTCTGGTCTCTGGTCTCTGGTCTCTGGTCTCTGGTCTCTGGTCTCTGGTCTGGTCTCTGGTCTGGTCTCTGGTCTCTGGTCTCTGGTCTCTGGTCTGGTCTCTGGTCTCTGGTCTCTGGTCTCTGGTCTGGTCTCTGGTCTCTGGTCTCTGGTCTGGTCTCTGGTCTCTGGTCTCTGGTCTCTGGTCTCTGGTCTCTGGTCTCTGGTCTCTGGTCTCTGGTCTGGTCTCTGGTCTCTGGTCTCTGGTCTCTGGTCTGGTGTCTGGTCTGGTCCGGTCTCTGGTCTGGTCTCTGGTCTCTGGTCTCTGGTCTGGTCTCTGGTCTCTGGTCTGGTCTAGTCTCTGGTCTCTGGTCTCTGGTCTCTGGTCTGGTGTCTGGTCTGGTCCGGTCTCTGGTCTGGTCTCTGGTCTCTGGTCTCTGGTCTGGTCTCTGGTCTCTGGTCTGGTCTGGTCTCTGGTCTCTGGTCTCTGGTCTGGTCTCTGGTCTCTGGTCTCTGGTCTGGTCTCTGGTCTCTGGTCTCTGGTCTCTGGTCTGGTCTCTGGTCTCTGGTCTGGTCTCTGGTCTGATGACGTCACAGACGTCACGTGGTGTATATTTACAGTTTGTTCCGTGCACGCGCGCGCGTCACCAGGTCCAGTGGTACAGGTGCGCGAGCGGCTGCAGCGCGTGCGGCTCGTGCGGCAGGAGCGCGCACAGCGGGAGCGCGCGCTCGCACGGCTTCAGCAGGGGCACGTGCACGCGCCTCACGGGCAGCAGCTGCAGCGCCTCGAGGCCGCGCTCGGCGCGCGCGCGCTTGAGTTTGTACCGGTGGTTCTGGAACCAGATCTTGACCTGGTTCGGGGTCAGGTGGATCAGGCCCGCCAGGTGCTCGCGCTCCGGGGCGGACAGGTACCGCTGCTCCCGGAACCGCCGCTCCAGCGCGTGCGTCTGCGCCTTGGAGAAGAGCACGCGCCGCTTCCGCCCGCGGCCTTTGGGCGCGTGAGCGCTCTGAGCGCACGAGACCACCGGGGGCGCGTCCTGCGCGTGCTTTAGGGGGAGCGCGCGCACTGTGACAGAGAAAAGAGAAAAGTGACGTCAGAACAGAACCAAACAGAACCAAACAGAACATGCGCAGAAGAACCTCTAGAACCCAACGCGTCAGACGCGCGCGGCCCGCGGAGAGCGCAGCGCGCGGCCCGACGGTCCCCGGGCCCCAGACCCGAGGGCCGGACCCGGGCCCCGGACCCGAGGGCCGGACCCGGGCCCCGGACCCGAGGGCCGGACCCGGGCCCCGGACCCGAGGGCCGGACCCGGACCCCGGACCCGAGGGCCGGACCCGGACCCCGGACCCGAGGGCCGGACCCGGGCCCCGGACCCGAGGGCCGGACCCGGGCCCCGGACCCGAGGGCCGGACCCGGACCCGGGCGCAGGTGGTCCCGGTCTGTCGCGCGTTTAAAGTGAAAGTGTTTTAGATTGTTCAGTTTTAGGCCTCGCGTTTGTTTGATTTTATTTTTACACTTTCACTTTTTCTGTTTTTGTCCCGGACCCCTGCGCGCGCGTGCGGATAAACTCAACTCTTTTGTTCCGGTGTAAATGCGCAGATTATAAAGAAACACTGCGGCGCTTTTGCGCTGCACAAACTCTTTTCTCCCGCAGAGACGAAGCGGCCGAAGCGGCGCTGCGGGAGTCCGACCACACGCGCTCTGCCCCGGGCCAACCCGGATCAATACTATTTCACTAATATTTAAATACACCCGGATCAATACTATTTCACTAATATTTAAATACACACGGATCAATACTATTTCACTAATATTTAAATAATATTATATAATATTATATTATACACACAAATCAATATTTTCAGTATTATTTAAATAAACAAATCTTTTTGTGCTTTAAATATAAATGTGGCAAATCTCGGTCATGTGAATGTTTCACTTTTATTTTTCATTTAAAAAAAAGATTAAAATGCAGAAATATTCACTAATAATATTTATAATTACATTTATGTTTTTTATATTTGTCATTTTTATAATTAACATCAGCATATTGGCAATATAATAATTATATTACAATTATTATTATTACAATTATTATCATTATTATTATTATTATTATTATTATTATTACAATTATTATTATTATTATTATTATTATTATTATTATTATACATAATAATAATAATGATAATAATAATGTAATTATTATTGTGTTTTGAGTTCATTTAAATTTGAAAATCTGATGTTTTTTTAATCCCTTTTCAGTTAAATGTGACACACAATGTCATCAGGCGCTGAAGATTCGCTGATTCTTTTTTCTAAACGTCTGGTGGAAAGCACACGTGGAAAACTCTTTGTTTGGTTCTGACCTGCGAAGTGCATCTCCGGAGCTCCGTGGGTCCAGGGGCTGTTCCTCTGAAGCGCGTCCGCCTTCGGGGCCTCGTCTCTGGGCTCGTCCCCTCGGCTCTGCCCTGGTCCTGTGGAGGTCCTGGAGCTTCTGGACTCAGACTCAGGCAAGTCCAAGAGATCCCTCACCGAGAACCCAGTTCTGGACATAACTGGACCTGGACTAAACCAGGACTAAACCAGGACTAAACCAGGACTAAACCAGGACCAAACCAGAACTAAACCAGAACCAAACCAGAACCAAACCAGAAGGCAGGAGTAAATCAAGATTTACTTGGACTAAACCAAGACTAAACCAGAGATGCTCTGGAAATGAGGAGAGAGAGAGAACACTGACGGAGAGAGACCCGAGAGGTGGAGCTAAAAACCAGGTCCAAACCAGGACTTAACCAGGTCTAAACCAGGACTAAACCAGGACTTAACCAGGTCCAAACCAGGACTTAACCAGGTCCAAACCAGGACTAAACCAGGACTTAACCAGGTCTAAACCAGGACTTAACCAGGTCCAAACCAGGACTTAACCAGGTCTAAACCAGGACTAAACCAGGACTTAACCAGGTCTAAACCAGGACTTAACCAGGTCTAAACCAGGACTAAACCAGGACTTAACCAGGTCCAAACCAGGACTTAACCAGGTCTAAACCAGGACTTAACCAGGTCTAAACCAGGTCTAAACCAGGACTTAACCAGGTCTAAACCAGGTCTAAACCAGGACTTAACCAGGTCTAAACCAGGTCTAAACCAGGACTTAACCAGGTCTAAACCAGGACTTAACCAGGTCTAAACCAGGACTTAACCAGGTCTAAACCAGGTCTAAACCAGGTCTAAAGCAGGTCTAAACCAGGACTTAACCAGGACTTAACCAGGTCTAAACCAGGACTTAACCAGGTCTAAACCAGGACTTAACCAGGTCTAAACCAGGACTTAACCAGGTCTAAACCAGGACTTAACCAGGTCTAAACCAGGTCTAAACCAGGTCTAAAGCAGGTCTAAACCAGGACTTAACCAGGACTTAACCAGGTCTAAACCAGGACTTAACCAGGTCTAAACCAGGACTTAACCAGGTCTAAACCAGGACTTAACCAGGTCTAAAGCAGGTCCATGGGTGTACACTAGTCTCTGTGCTCTCGTTCGTTCTAAACACGTTCAGGTTCTGGTTCTGTCCTGAAAATGGGATTTTTTTTAGAATCAATATGTGCGATAAATGAGGATCTAGATGTGATAGTTTTGGTATTGATTAGAGTGTGTTTGTGGATAGTTCTGTCGTCGTGTGTGGTCCTCCTCCGGGGGGAGAACGTTCAGTTTGGTTTGAATCCACCTCCTGCTGGTCTCGGCACATTATGGAAGAACCGAGGAGAAAAAAACTTTAAAACGTCTGAAATACTGAAATAGAACAGACTGGGTCAGACCTGGTTTAGTCCTGGTTCAGTCCTGGTTTAGATCTGGTTCAGTCCTGGTTTAGACCTGGTTCAGTCCTGGTTTAGTCCTGGTTCAGTCCTGGTTTAGATCTGGTTTAATCCTGGTTCAGTCCTGGTTTAGATCTAGTTTAGTCCTGGTTTAGACCTGGTTCAGTCCTGGTTTAGATCTGGTTTAATCCTGGTTCAGTCCTGGTTTAGATCTAGTTTAGTCCTGGTTTAGACCTGGTTCAGTCCTGGTTTAGATCTGGTTTAGTCCTGGTTTAGACCTGGTTCAGTCCTGGTTTAGATCTGGTTTAGTCCTGGTTTAGTCCTGGTTCAGTCCTGGTTTAGTTCTGGTTTAGTCCTGGTTTAGTCCTGGTTCAGTCCTGGTTCAGTCCTGGTTTAGATCTAGTTTAGTCCTGGTTTAGACCTGGTTCAGTCCTGGTTTAGATCTGGTTTAATCCTGGTTCAGTCCTGGTTTAGATCTAGTTTAGTCCTGGTTTAGACCTGGTTCAGTCCTGGTTTAGATCTGGTTTAATCCTGGTTCAGTCCTGGTTTAGACCTGGTTCAGTCCTGGTTTAGTTCTGGTTCAGTCCTGGTTTAGTTCTGGTTTAGTCCTGGTTTAGTCCTGGTTCAGTCCTGGTTTAGTTCTGGTTCAGTCCTGGTTTAGTCCTGGTTCAGTCCTGGTTTAGTCCTGGTTTAGTCCTGGTTCAGTCCTGGTTTAGTTCTGGTTTAGTCCTGGTTCAGTCCTGGTTTAGTTCTGGTTTAGTCCTGGTTTAGTCCTGGTTTAGTCCTGGTTCAGTCCTGGTTTAGTCCTGGTTTAGTCCTGGTTCAGTCCTGGTTTAGTCCTGGTTCAGTCCTGGTTTAGACCTGGTTCAGTCCTGGTTTAGTTCTGGTTTAGTCCTGGTTCAGTCCTGGTTTAGTTCTGGTTCAGTCCTGGTTTAATCCTGGTTCAGTCCTGGTTTAGTCCTGGTTCAGTCCTGGTTTAGACCTGGTTCAGTCCTGGTTTAGTTCTGGTTTAGTCCTGGTTCAGTCCTGGTTTAGTTCTGGTTCAGTCCTGGTTTAGTCCTGGTTCAGTTCTGGTTTAGTCCTGGTTTAGTCCTGGTTTCTTTTGTTTTCTTCGTTCTCGTCTGGACTTGGTAAAATCCGCCGTTTAAAGCCGCACTGTGGAATTTTCTGGTGAAGGCTCCATCCGCCGCTCGTCGCCAAGGAGACGTTTTTGCTTTGCCCGGAATGTCCCGCAGTGTGGCATTAAACTCCATTTAAACTTTGATTTGTTCTTCTTCCCAGCGCGCCTCCTGCTCGTCTCCGCGGGGATCACTCGTTTTTCAGACACACTGCGGAACATTCCAGGCGGAACGGCATCATCTCCACGGAGACGGAACGTTCCAGAGCGTCAGAGAAACGTCCAATTTATAATCCACTTTATTTCTATTTTTATATTTCAGAAACACGACAATAAAAGCAAAAAACAAGAGAAAAAAGTGTTATAATGAAATATAACAATGAATAAAAATGAAATAACATGTAAATAAAAGACAAACAACTCACCAAATATTCACTTTTAAAATTCATAAATAATAATACAAATAATAATAATAATAATAATAATAATAATAAAAGTAATAATAATAATAATAATAATTATAATAATAATTAAAAAAAATAATAATAATAATAATTCATATTATTATTATTATTCATATTATTATTATTATTTTATTATTGTTACTGCTATTTTATAATAAAAATATAATAATAGTAATAATACTAACAATAAAAGTAATAATAATAATAATAATAATAATAATAATAATAATAATAATAATAATAATAATAATAATGCATTCTGTCTGTGTTACAAAACAAAACATTACATTTTTGAACATTAAAGCTGTATTGTGTAATTTTTCTGGTGGAGGGTCTGGCACCTGTTTGTCTCCATGGAGATGTTTTTGCTTTGCCTGGAATGTTCCACAGTGGAGCTTAAACCTGTGCAGCTCAAGGGAGCATTACAGTCAGATCTGCGGAGAGGCGAGAACTGTTTAATGTCACACCACGGAACATTCCAGGCAACAATAACATCTCCATGGAGACCAGCAAATGCAGCTTTAATTCTTAAATTCATCTGACATTTAATCAATAATTTGCTCATTTATTAATTGTCTATTTATTTTTAATGTAGTTATTTAATTCTTGATTTATTTTATTTCATATTTTCACACATTTAAAACAGGCGTGTGGTTCAGTCCTGTTTTAGTCCAGGTTTATTAATTGTCTATTTATTTCCAATTTAGTTATTTGATTCTGTATTTAATTCTTTATCATTTATTTCATATTTTCACGCGTTTTAAACGGGCACGTGGAAGATCTGATTATTTTTGGTCTTCCTGCGCCATCTGCTGTTCGAATCAGGAAACGCACCTTTAAAACATCACGAGACAAACGTCACTTCAAATTCATTTTTAAAGATTGTAGAAAATTCTTAAAGTCACGAGATGAAAACACGGAGGTAAACTCGTGTCATTTCGTTTTTTCTTTTTCATTTTTTCTTAGTCGCTTTTTCCTCCGGGCCTCCGTAACCCGGAAGTGCACGAGGACGAATCGAGCGGACGGATCGTGCAGTTTCTCCTCAAACACGTTTATTTCTTGTTTTTATTTCACATTTTTATTTCAAGGTGAGACAAACGGGACTTTAGGTTCGTTTATGACTCAAGTTTGTCCAGGTTTGGTCTAAAGTGGAGCTAAAACACTGTAGTACAGTTTAAAATACTAGTAAATGTATACTTATAGAACAGTAAATGTATACTTATAGAACAGTAAATGTATACTTATAGAACAGTAAATGTATACTTATAGAACAGTAAATGTATACTTATAGAACTTATATTCCAAAATCTCGTCATTACAAATGTTTGTTTGGATCCAAGACCCGAATCCAGTTTATGTTTAAGTCACGTCCTGATTTAACCTCGATTCAGATCCAAGTTCAGATGAGGGAAAGACACAGAGCTGACCTGGTTTAGACCTGGTTTAGTCCTGGTTTAGACCTGGTTTAGACCTGGTTTAGTCCTGGTTTAGACCTGGTTTAGTCCTGGTTTAGTCCTGGTTTAGTCCTGGTTTAGTCTTGCTTTAGTCCTGCTTTAGTCCTGCTTTAGTCCTGGTTTAGACCTGGTTTAGTCCTGGTTTAGTCCTGGTTTAGACCTGGTTTAGTCCTGGTTTAGACCTGGTTTAGTCCTGCTTTAGTCCTGGTTTAGTCCTGCTTTAGTCCTGGTTTAGTCCTGGTTTAGTCTTGCTTTAGTCCTGCTTTAGACCTGGTTTAGTCCTGCTTTAGTCCTGCTTTAGACCTGGTTTAGTCCTGCTTTAGTCCTGGTTTAGTCCTGCTTTAGTCCTGGTTTTGGCTTAGTCCTGCTTTAGTCGTAGTTTAGTCCTGCTTTAGTCCTGCTTTAGTCCTGGTTTAGTCTTGCTTTAGTCCTGGTTTAGTCCTGCTTTAGTCCTGCTTTAATCCTGGTTTTGGTTTAGTCCTGCTTTAGTCGTAGTTTAGTCCTGCTTTAGTCCTGCTTTAGTCCTGGTTTAGTCCTGCTTTAGTCCTGCTTTAGTCCAGGTTTTGGTTTAGTCCTGCTTTAGTCCTGCTTTAGTCCAGGTTTTGGTTTAGTCCTGCTTTAGTCGTAGTTTAGTCCTGCTTTAGTCTTGCTTTAGTCCTGGTTTTGGTTTAGTCCTGCTTTAGTCGTAGTTTAGTCCTGCTTTTTAGTCCTGCTTTAGTCCTGGTTTAGTCCTGCTTTAGTCCTGGTTTAGTCCTGCTTTAGTCCTGCTTTAGTCCTGCTTTAGTCCTGCTTTAGTCCTGCTTTAGTCTTGCTTTAGTCCTGCTTTAGTCCTGGTTTTGGTTTCGTCCTGCTTTAGTCGTAGTTTAGTCCTGCTTTAGTCCTGCTTTAGTCTTGCTTTAGTCCTGCTTTAGTCCTGCTTTAGTCCTGGTTCATTTCTGGTTTAGTCCTGGTTTAGTCCTGGTTTAGTTCTGGTTTAGTCCTGCTTTAGTCCTGGTTTAGTCCTGCTTTAGTCCTGGTTTAGTCCTGCTTTAGTCCTGGTTCATTTCTGGTTTAGTCCTGGTTTAGTTCTGGTTCATTTCTGGTTTATTCCTGGTTTAGTCCTGGTTTAGTCCTGGTTTAGTTCTGGTTTAGTCCTGCTTTAGTCCTGCTTTAGTCCTGCTTTAGTCCTGCTTTAGTCCTGCTTTAGTCCTGGTTCATTTCTGGTTTAGTCCTGCTTTAGTCCTGGTTTAGTCCTGCTTTAGTTCTGGTTTAGTCCTGCTTTAGTTCTGCTTTAGTCCTGGTTCATTTCTGGTTTAGTCCTGGTTTAGTCCTGCTTTAGTTCTGGTTTAGTCCTGGTTTAGTTCTGCTTTAGTCCTGGTTTAGTCCTGGTTTAGACCTGATATAAGCCGTTTCCCAATTCAGCGAGTGCACGGTTCGGAGTGTGGTTCAGAGTGTGGTCTCAGTCTGCAGTCGAGGCGGTGCATACTCGCTCAGCCCTGAGTGCAGTCCGTGGATCACATGGGCGTCTGTGAAATGGAACAGGTCCCGCCTCAGCTCAATGAGCCGGGTGGTCTGCTCCTTGTTCCCTAAAGACAAAAATATTATTCTATTACTACTAGTAATACTTGGAATCGGGACATGGCGATACTGTAGAATATCCAGCATTACAACAGCAAAGGAAATATAGAAGTGTAAGGGGAAAAGCATGTGAACGGTAATACAGGTGTACATGTTTACACATGTTTAGTGTAGTTTATGAAGAGTTTATGTAGCATAGTTGTAGGTGAGGTGAACCAGTACACACATTTTATAGTGACGTCGCAACTGTCACATGTCATGATGTTGACATGATGTTGCTGGCGAGTCCATCTTTGTAGTCATATATCCTGCCGCGCTGTGCATGCTGGGGCTTTTGAGTGTGCGAAGCGTGCATGTTTGCACGCTTGGTCCACGCCCCGATTTCCATGGAAACGACTGCGGTGTTCGGACCGTGTGTTAACTGTGCATGGGACAAAAACAAAATGGCCGGATGTGACGCACATCCCCTTCACACCACACTCCGAACTGTGCACTCGCTGAATTGGGAAACGGCTCATATCACCTACTGAATATCTCGTAGTGGAGGTGTGGTTTACGATCTCCAACGGCCGTTTATTGGGCGTTACGAATGTCTATCATTTGGCGTATACGTAGTCCAGAGCCAATCATGTCAGTTGTCAGTTCAAACTACAAGTTTCCGTTTGTCCCGTAGTACGAGTCACCGTCTTTCCACCCCTCCCCGCTCTCTGATTGGCTCCCAGAATCAGGAGAGCTCGCTTAGCCTCGTTGCCAGGCTGTCTTTCAGATCGGAATGAACGTGCAAAGCAGCCTGGGATTTCCCAGGTTAGGTTTAGCCCTGGTTAAGTCCTGCTTTAGTCCTGGTTTAGTCCTGGTTCAGTCCTGCTTTAGTCCTGCTTTAGTCCTGGTTTAGTCCTGGTTCATTTCTGATTTAGTTCTGGTTTAGTCCTGGTGTAGTCCCTGTTTCTAATACCCTCTCCTCTGCTCAGATGCGCCCCCTGGAGCCGGTGGCAAAGCGTCTGTTGAAGGCGGTGATTGCGGTGGAGCTGCTCGGAGTGTTCGGCGCCTACGGCCTTTTCCACGCCATGAACTCCAGCCAAGGTCCTGTAACGCCAAACTGTCCCCCGTAACGCCAAACTGTCCCCCGTAACGCCAAACTGTCGCCCGTACCGCCAAACTGTCCCCCGTAACGCTAAACTGTCCCCCGTACCGCTAAACTGTCCCCCGTACCGCTAAACTGTCCCCCGTACCGCCAAACTGTCGCCCGTACCGCCAAACTGTCGCCCGTAACGCTAAACTGTCCCCCGTAACGCTAAACTGTCCCCCGTACCGCCAAACTATTGCCCATACCGCCAAACTATTGCCCATACCGCCAAACTGTCGCCCGTACCGCCAAACTGTCGCCCGTACCGCCAAACTGTCGCCCGTACCGCCAAACTGTCCCCCGTACCGCCAAACTGTCCCCCGTACCGCCAAACTATTGCCCGTACCGCCAAACTGTCGCCCGTACCGCCAAACTGTCGCCCGTACCGCCAAACTGTCGCCCGTACCGCCAAACTGTCCCCCGTACCGCCAAACTGTCGCCCGTACCGCCAAACTGTCGCCCGTACCACCAAACTCTGTAACGCCAAACTGTCACCCGTAATCAGAATCAGAAAGGTTTTATTGCCATATGTTTGAACATGTTCACAACATTAGGAAATTGCTTCGGTACTTGGAGCAGAATAAAATAGAATAAAATAAAATAAAGTAGAAAACTTAAATTAACAAATTCACAAGAATACAATATATATAATATATATTGCAATCTGCTCTGCTCTTCACCCAGCCCTCACCCACCTGGACAATAAGGACTCATATATGAGAATGCTTTTCATAGATTTCAGTTCAGCGTTCAGCACCATAATCCCACAGCAGCTCATCACCAAACTGGACCACCTGGGGCTTCAGACCTCACTGTGGAATTGGCTGCTGGACTTCCTCAGTGAGAGGCCACAGGCAGTGCGGCAGAAACACCTCAAGCTGCATTAGACTGAGCACAGGAGCCCCCCAGGGCTGTGTGCTCAGTCCGATGCTCTTCACTCTGCTGACCCACGACTGCACACCAACCTTCAGCACCAATCACATAGTGAAGTTTGCGGACGATACGACTGTGGTGGGTCTCATCTCTAATAACGATGAGACAAACTACAGGAGTGAGGTGAGCCTTCTGACCCAGTGGTGCAGCGATAACAATCTCCTTCTGAATGTTGAAAAGACCAAGGAGATTGTTATTGACTTCCGGAGAGGCCCCATCCCCCACTGTCCATCAATGGTGCTGCTGTAGAGAGGGTGAGCAGCACCAAATTCCTGGGGGTGCACATCAGTGAGGACCTCTCCTGGACAGTGAACACTGAATCACTGGCAAAGAGGGCTCAGAAGCGCCTCTATTTCCTCCACAAACTGAGGAGAGCTGGAGCCCCCCCCACCCATCATGACCACCTTCTACCGAGGCACCATTGAGAGCGTCCTGACCAGCTGCATCACTGTGTGGTACGGGAGCTGCACTGAACAGAACAGGAAAGCCCTGCAGCGCATTGTGAATGCAGCTGGGAGGATCGCTGGTGTCTCTCTCCCCTCCCTCCTGGACATTTTTAACACCCGCCTCACCCGCAGAGCGTCCAGCATTGTGGGTGACCCGAGCCACCCCTCACACAGCCTCTTCAGCCTCCTGCCCTCGGGGAGAAGGTACCGGAGTCTCCAGGCCCACTCCACCAGACTGTCAAACAGCTTCATCCACCAGACTGTCAAACAGCTTCATCCACCAGACTGTCAAACAGCTTCATCCACCAGACTGTCAGGAGGCTGAACTCTCACCTTACCCGTCTCCCACCCCCCACCCCCATATTGGCATAACCTGTATTCCATAAAAAGACATATCACTCTAGACACTCTAGAAACGCGGAACGTCGGGAACGCGGAACGTCGCACAGCGAGATATTGTTTGAGGGGGACTGTTTCGCAGTGGTACCAAACAAACTGCATGTGGCTGCATGAGAGCGGTGAAAGCAGTGTGTGTGTTGAGCGTTGACCATGCATGTTACACAATCAGAGGAACTTGTACCGAAAAGAGGAGCCGTGTCCATTGTTTGGAGGTACTTCGGGTTTAAAATATCTGACGCCGATCAAACAACAATATTCTGTAAGAGTTGTCGGGCTAAAGTTGTAGCCGCAGGAGGCAACACGAGCAATTTGCTTCACCACCTCCGTCACAATCATTTACTCGAATATGAAGAATGCATGAAACTAAGACCTGCTGCCTCTTCCACGTCTGCGGGTAGCATTAAAGTGGGCACTGCAGCACAAAACGCCAATCAGCTGGCACTCAAAGACGCGTTTGCTAAGGGTAGCGCCTACGACAATAAAAGCAAACGGTGGATTGATATTACAAACGCTATTAGTGTTCACATAGCCAAAGACATGGTACCATTTAGTACTGTTGAGAAAAGTGGCTTCAAGCAGATGATTAAAGCTCTGGATCCCAGACATACGTTACCAAGTCGAAATGACTTCAGCCGAACAGCAATCCCTAACTTGTACCGAAAGCACAGAGCCAAGATAGAAGCAGACTTGGCTACCGTTCGCCACTTCTCAGCAACAACTGATTTCTGGACTAGTCGCAGCATGGAGCCATACCTAAGCCTCACTGTTCACTTTATCAGTGACGACTGGGTGTTACAAAGTCATTGTCTGCAAACAAGCTTTTTCCCCGATGATCACACTGGCGAGTTTCTAGCAGCAGGCTTGCAAGAGGCACTTGATTCCTGGGGGCTATCGGAGCACAGACTAGTGGCCATCACAACAGACAGTGGAGCCAACATCATTAAGGCTGTCGAGCTGAATAACTGGACAAGACTCCAGTGCTTCGGTCACAGGCTTCACATAGCCATTGGTAAGCACTATTTATTATGCGTGAAAAGTCCCTCAGGTATTTATTTATTTATTTTTTACATTGTAGCCAACTTAAATAAGTTGCAAAACTTGGCTATGCACAATATAGCTTTCCATATTTTGATTGCAACAGTCATGCAGTCTGATTTCTTCTCATTACAGTTATGAGTGCCACTGTCACCTTTGTGAACAGCACAATTTTGTGGGACCATTTAAAAATTTGGGTTAATACTAGTCTGGTCATTCTAAGCCAATTTACTGCAGTAATTATTCTCTAAATTATTAGGAAATGGGGTTAACACCTATTCATGCATGAAAAAAAAAATACCGTCAAATACCGTGATAGCAATAAAATGTTGAAAAATACCGTGATATGAATTTTTGGTCATACCGCCCAGCTCTACGCACAACACGTTGCAGTCTCTGTTTGTCCCTGGTTGTGGCTCCAGCAGACCACACGGTGATGGAGGAGGTGATGGAGAAGGTGATGGAGGAGGTGAGGATGGACTCGATGATGGCAGTGTAGAACTGCACCATTGTCTGTGCTGGCAGATTGAATGTCTTCAGCTGCCTCAGGAAGTACATCCTCTGCTGGGCCTTCTTTATGACGGAGGTGATGGTGGGCTCCCATCTGAGGTCTTGGGTGATGGTGGTCCCCAAGAAGCGGAATGAGTCCACAGTGGTGATGGGGGTGTCGGTCAGGATGGTGGGGGGAGTGGGGCTGTGTGCTTCCTAAAGTCCACAATGATCTCCACTGTCTTCTGGGCGTTCAGCACCAGGACGCCAGACGGTCAAACTCCGTCCTGTAGGCAGACTTATCCCCGTCCGAGATGAGTCCAATGACCGTGGTGTCATCTGCAAACTTGATCTTGACAGACTGGTGGGAGGAGGTGCAGCAGTTGGTGTACAGGGAGAAGAGCAGAGGAGAAAGAACACAGCCTTGGGGAGAGCCGGTGCTGATGGTCCGGGAGTCCGAGACATTCTTCCCCAGCCTCACGTGCTGCTTCCTGTCCGTCAGGAAGTCAGTGATCCACCTGCAGAGAGGATCAGGCACGTTCATCTGGGACTGCTTGCCTTGGAGGAGGTCTGGGCGGATGGTGTTGAAGGCAGAGCTGAAGTCTACAAACAGGATCCTGGCGTAGGTTCCCGGGGAGTCCAGATGCTGCAGGGTGAAGTGTAGAGCCATGTTGATGGCATCGTCCACAGATCTGTTGGCTCTGTAGGCTCTGCAGGGGGGTCTAGGAGGGGGGCCGTGACGGTCTTGAGGTGGGGCAGAACCAGGCGCTCAAATGACTTCATGACCACAGATGTCAGAGCCACAGGTCTGTAGTCATTAAGTCCAGTGATCCTTGGCTTCTTGGGGACAGGAACAATGGTGGAGGTTTTGAAGCAGGCAGGCACATGACAAGCCTGCAGTGAAGAGTTGAAGATGCCCGTAAACACCAGGGCCAGTTCATTAGCGCAGTGTCTCAGGGTGGCAGGAGAGACATCGTCTGGGCCAGATGCCTTCCGGGCATTCATCCTTCTGAACTGCTTCTTCACATCTGCCTCATGAATGTGAAAGGGTGGAGATGGCTCTGGTGAGGGGGAAGCGGGGGCGGTGGGGGGATAAGTGTCCAGGTAGTCTCTATTGTTGGGACGGTTGGAGGTGTGAGAGCTGTTTGATGGCTCATCAAAGCGACAGTAGAAGTCGTTTAGACTGTTGGCTAGGGGCAGATCATCGGTGGAGTGTGGAGTTTTAGGTTTGTAGTTCGTAATTTTCCTAAAACTCCACACAGAAGCAGAGTCGTCTCCTGAGATCTGCTGCTGCATATTGTCCGAGGACTGGCGTCTAGCAGTGCCCACTTCTCTGCTAAACCTGTACTTGGCATCCTTGTAGAGGTCTCTATCTCCACTTCTGAAAGCCTGCCTTTTTTCTAGCCACAGCCGTTTGAGTTTAGGAGTAAACCAGGGTTTGTCATTGTTATAACTCACCCAGGTGTGTGATGGCACAATGCTGTCCTCACAGAAGTGGATATATGAGGTGACAGTGTCTGTGTACTCGTCCAAACTGTCAGAAGCAGCTCTCATAGTGTCCCAGTCTGTAGTTTCCAAGCACGTACGCAGCTCCTCCATAGCCTCGCTACTCCACCTTTTCGTAGTCCTCACGACAGGTTTGCAGCGTATGAAAAGATATTCCAGAGAGGGAGAGCAGTGCTGCGCAATCACTGTCACATCTGTACACCAGCCGCAGTTGATGAAAAAACAGACGCCTCCACCTTGCCGGAGAGAGCAGCTTGTCGGTCAGCGCGATACAGGTGAAACCCCTCCAAATGGAGTGCGCAGTCCGGTATGTCGTCCCCAAGCCACGATTCCGTAAAACATAACTCCAAACTGTCGCCCGTAACGCCAAAGTGTCACCCGTACCGCCAAACTGTCGCCAGTAACACCAAACTCTGTAACGCCAAAGTGTCCCCCGTAACGCCAAAGTGTCCCCCGTAACGCCAAAGTGTCCCCCGTAACGCCAAAGTGTCCCCCGTAACACCAAAGTGTCCCCCGTAACGCCAAACTGTCGGCCGTAACGCCAAAGTGTCCCCCGTAACGCCAAAGTGTCCCCCGTAACGCCAAAGTGTCCCCCGTAACGCCAAAGTGTCCCCCGTAACGCCAAAGTGTCCCCCGTAACACCAAAGTGTCCCCCGTAACGCCAAACTGTCGCCCGTAACGCAGGACTAAACCAAACTCTGACTACAGCTGCACTCTGTAAACTTTCTGGTGGAGGGTCGGGCGCCTGCTCGTCTCCATGGAGATGTTTTTGTTTATCCTGAATGTTCCACAGTACGGCATTAGCCTGATAATCTTAATAATTTAGCAGGTGTTTTTTTTATTGCCATAGAAACAGGTATTCTTACTGTAAGCGGCTCGCCTCTCCACAGATCTGACCTGTGACATGGTCTTGTTTCTGTGGAGATAGAGACATTAAATGCCATACTGTGGAACATCTCAGGCAAAGGAATAACCTCTCCATGGAGACCAGCAGGTTGAGGACCCATCAGTAAAGTTCCACAGTGCAGCTTTAATTCATCGGTCTGATTTTAAATAAATAAAGTTTACGTTTCAGCACTAGCATAAACTCTAAATGAAAAGCAGAAATATTCACTCTGAAACTTTGGACTGTTCCAGACTTCAGGAGTAAAGTGAACCGACGCTTCCCCTCCATCCTGGAAGGTGAGTCACTTTCAAATATTTCACAACAAATGACTTTTTTAGCTCAGATTTGATCATTTTACCAAAAACGAGATCCATCTGTGTGGAGACGCTCACGCTTCACTGTGATTGGTCAAACACACGTGTCACTCACTTGGAGGCGGACCAAACATTTAAACAAAAGCATAGTATAGGACCTGTTCGCTGTGAGTCTTTGTCTTTAAAGGACCTGTTCGCTGTGAGTCTTTGTCTTTAACTCATTCACTGCCGGCCTGTTTTCAGAATTCCAACCCCCAGACTGCCAGACGTTTTAGTGCATTTATACTGATTTTACAAGACTCACAGAATACTGAGTTCTTTGACTATATAAACATGGCACACATCAAAATAAAGTGTAGACTCTCTTCTTTCACCAGAAAAAAAAATGATGCTTCTAACCTTTTCGGTTCTCAAGTAATTGATAGTAGAACATAGGGAAGTTTCAGCAAAAGTGGAGAAAACGAGCGTTTTGTGCAAAAAGGGATTTCTAGCAGATCAGTGATTTTGACGTCAATACTTGTTGATTTAGTGACACCTCAAACATATAAAACAACAGAGAAAGAGATTTCTGATGGCAAAGTACATTTTTTATTTACAAATGTAAGAATATAAGGCTCTGTGAATTGAAAATTCCTTCACATCAATAGTGCCAAGAGATGTTTACAGGATATAATAATATCTTTTCATATAAAATAGAACTTTGTCACTTCACAACAATATTGAGGCTCAGAGTACAGACCCATAATAAAAACTAATATATGTACAGTGGTCCCTCGCTCTATCGCGGTTCACTTTTCACAGCCTCGCTGTTTCGCGGATTTTTTATTATTATCATTTTTTTATTTTTATTTTTTTTATAGTATATCAACATTGTGTTCTGCATCCTGATTGGCTTCTCCTCCGTGTCTCCTGTACAGTACATAATGTGTTCAGTAGACCAGAACTAGACCAGGACTAAACGTGGACTAAACCAGGTCTAAATCAGGTCTAAACCAGGACTAAACCAGGTTTAAACCAGGACAAAACCAGGACTATATCAGGTCTAAACCAGGTCTAAACTGGGACTAAATCAGGACTATATCGGGTCTACACGAGGTCTAAACTGGGACTAAATCAGGACTATATCGGGTCTACACGAGGTCTAAACTGGGACTAAACCAGAACTATATCAGGTCTAAACGAGGTCTAAACTGGGACTAAACCAGGACTATATCAGGTTTAAACCAGGTCTAAACCAGGACTATACCAGGTCTAAACGAGGTCTAAATTGGGACTAAACCAGGACTATATCAGGTCTAAACGAGGTCTAAATTGGGACTAAACCAGGACTATATCAGGTCTAAACCAGGTCTAAACTGGGACTAAACCAGGACTATATCAGGTTTAAACCAGGTCTAAACCAGGACTATACCAGGTCTAAACGAGGTCTAAATTGGGACTAAACCAGGACTATATCAGGTCTAAACTGGGACTGAACCAGGTCTAAATCAGCACTACACCAGGTCTAAATTAGAACTGAACCAGGTCAAATCGGGTCTAAACCAGGTCTAAACCAGGACTACACCAGGACTATATCAGGTCTAAACCAGGACTAAACCAGAACTATATGAGGTCTAAACTGGGACTAAACCAGGTCTAAACTAGGACTATATCAGGTCTAAACTGGGACTAAACCAGGACTAAACCAGGTCTAAACCAGGACTAAACCAGGACTATATCAGGTCTAAACCTGGACAAAGCCAGGTCTACACCAGGACTAACCCAGGACTATATCAGTGTGAGGAAGGATGCGCGTCCTAACTCAGTTACTTGTTGGATCGTTGAAGGTGGAACCCACAGCAGGTGATCGATCAGAATCACTACGACGCTTCACTTGGTTGAAGAACCTTTATTGAATGCTGTTCGGCCAGTGTCGGTGGCCGAAGGGTGTAAGAACGCAACACAAAACCCTCTCACATACCCGATACCACAGTTTGCATCGATCCGAGATCAAAGATCAAGGTCAGCGTTAATTACACAATTACACAAATCACACGAGCACTTACTTGCACAAGACGTACACAAAGCACACAATCAGAGCACAACAAATGCGAAAGGCAAGCATTAATAGTCCGCGCCACCAAACTCTGCCACCTGTGACGATCTCTCCGCTGCCACAAGTGGGCCTTTTCAACAGCCGCCCCCAGATTTCTGTAGGTAATCTGCCACTACAGAAAGGGCACCTGCTGATGGTCCATTGGTTAGTCTGGGTGGAGGGGTTTGAGTGCCCAAATGATCCCGGGAGCTATGTTGTCGGGGGCTTTATGCCCCTGGTAGGGTCACCCAAGGCAAACAGGTCCTGGGGGACCAAGAGCGGTCCCCCAGGAGCGGTTCAAAAGCCCATTATTATCAAGGCCAGTTACGTCGCCCGGATTGGCGTCACCGGGGCCCCACCCTGGAGCCAGGCCTGGGGTGGGTGCTCGCGAACGAGGGCCTGGTGGCCGGGCCTTCCCCCATGGGGCCCGGCCGGGCTCAGCCCGAAGGAGCGAAGTGGGGCCACCCTCCCGTGGACCCACCACCCGCAGGAGGATCCATAAGGGGCCGGTGCAGAGAGATCTGGGCGGCAGCCGAAGGCAGGGGTCTCGGCGGCCAGATCTCCGGACATGGAGCTCTGGGGACATGGAATGTCACCTCGCTGGGGGGGGGGGAGCCTGAGCTCGTGTGGGAGGCTGAGCGCTATCGACTAGATATAGTCGGCCTCACCTCCACGCACAGCTTGGGCTCTGGAACCCAACTCCTTGAAGGGGGCAGGACTCTCCATTTCTCTGGCGTTGCTTGCGGGGAACGGTGGCGGGCCGGTGTGGGCCTGCTCATTGCCCCACGGTTCAGCCGCTGTGTGTTGGAGTTCACCCCAGTGAACGAGAGGGTCGTGTCCCTGCGCCTTCGGGTCGGAGACAAGTCTCTCACTGTTGTGTCGGCCTACGGGCCGAACAGCAGTGCAGAGTACCCGGCCTTCTTGGAGTGCACCGACCGGGGACTCCGTTGTTCTCCTGGGGGACTTCAACGCCCACGTGGGCAGCGACAGTGACACCTGGAGAGGGGTGATTGGGAGGAACGGCCTCCCTGATCTGAACCCGAGTGGTGTTCTGTTATGGACAAACTGTGGCTAGCACAGAAGTCCAATAACGAACACCATGTTCAAGCACAAGGGTGTCCATCAGCGCACGTGGCACCAGGACACCCTAGGACGGAGGTCGATGACCGACTTTGTTGTCGTGTCATCTGACCTCCGGCCGCGTGTCTTGGACACTCGGGTAAAGAGAGGGGCAGAGCTGTCAACCGATCACCACCTGGTGGTGAGTTGGGTCCGCTGGCGGGGGAGGAAGCCAGAAAGACCTGGCAGGCCCAAGCGCGTAGTGAAGGTCTGTTGGGAACGTCTGGTAGAGCCCTCTGTCAGGAACACCTTCAACTCACACCTCCGGGAGAGCTTCTCCTGGATTCCGGGGGAGGCTGGGGACATAGACTCCGAATGGTAGGGGTGGGTATTGGCAAAGAAGTCACGATTCAATTCGAATCACGATTCATATGCCACGATGTATCACGATGCATCACGATACTTGGAATTATTGCGATGCATTGCTATATATTCAACATACTTCAGTGAAAATGTACCAAAAAAAAAGAGGATAACTTAAATATCAGAGGCTGTGTATCTGGGTAGTGTCTTCAATTGATACAGAACTCTGAGCAACTCAATTCAGAACTGAATTTATTGAATAACAAAAACAAATTAAAGCCGCAAGCGGCGTTTGTCGGGACCTTGCACCTGCGGCCAATCTGGGGTGGGGGGTATTCTCCACGCCTGCATACAAAGTATTTTCAGCGGCACAAAATGTCATGTTAATAGAAAGTGCGATAGCAGCTTCCGTGCATATTTTACAGTTCCCTTGTCTACCACACTCCTGGCCTCCTCCCTGGGGAGGTGTTCCATGAGGAGGGCACAGGAGAAGACCCAGGGCATGCTGGAGGATCGATGTCTCTCAGTTGGCCTGGTAATGCCTCAGGATCCCCCTGGAGGAACTGTAGCAAGTGTCTGGGGGGGAAGGAAGGGGGGGCTGAAGTAAATGCATGGAGAATTCTGTAGTTGTGTAGTCATCTTGGTACAAATGAAAAAATAAATAAATCTGTGCCTATGTCATATTTCACGTACTTGTCACCATGGAGATGTTATTGCTTTGTATAAAGAGGTCAGGTGCTTTTTAAGGTATATATTTTCCATAAACAGAACTGTAATTAAATAAATGAAAGATAAACAAGTTTAATGATTGATTCGTTGACTGGTTGGTTTTATTGATTGATTTTATTGTATGATCCAGGCAAAGATATAAAATCTCCATGGTGACAGGTAGGAAACAGATTATGCACTGAATGTTGCATAACACCCCTTTAAATAAAAATAATATAATTCAAATATAAGGGACGTAGTAGCTATTTCAAACTTATCTGTGAAAAGTTTGAAAATAATCCTATGAAGGGTTCCCTAGATATGAGCTCACTTCCTGTTTGGCGACTTTTAGGACGCGTTTGATTGGCTGTCACGACAAAACGATAAGAGATATAAAAAAAATCAAGGGATATTTCTGATGAGGTTCAGTTCAAAGATGCTATGTACCAAATTTGAGCAAAATTGGCCAAAAATTGAGGGAGGAGAAGCATTTTGAGTGTTTTTCATAAAATTCTAAATGGCGGAAAATGTCGTGATAGGGTGCGTTGGATTCGGCTTCGCCCAAGGATCCCAGAGATACCAAGTTTTTAAAGTGAGCTCATATCTTGGGAACCCTTCATAAGAAGCCTGGGAGCCTGGGAAGCCTAGGAAGCCTGGCTAACAGACCTGTTAGACCCTGTTAAGGTCAAAGTTGCAGGAATTTTAATAATACATGCCGAGGCCTACATGGGCCCCACATTGCTGCTTGCAGCTATATTAGATCAAAGGAACATAAAGATCAAAGATCTTTGATCAGGGCGTTGCCTAGCAACAAAGGTCAGTATCGGGTGGATCGGCTTTCGGACAGACACGTTTGATTGGCTGTCACGACAAAACGATAAGAGATATAAAAAATCCAGCAATATTTCTGATGAGGCTCGGTCCAAAGATGCTATGTACCAAATTTGAGCAAAATTGGTCCAAAATTGAGGGAGGAGAAGCATTTTGAGTGTTGTTCATAATTGACCTGTTGGTGGTGCTTTTTTATCGATCCGCCGTATCGTCATATTACCGCCTATTTGAAAATCCTTTGCAATTTAACATCTCCAACGTCTTAAGATTATGTTCACCAAAATTTAAGCCCATCTGAGGTACGGTGTAGGAGAAGTGTTTCAAATTCCATTGTATGTCAAATACCCCAAAATCACACAAAAGGCCAATTATCTCACTTCCTGTTGGGCGTGGCCATGACATTGCAGTGAGGCGTTTGTTCGTCTTATTGAGATACACGTCCCTACCGAATTTATTTCGTGCGCCTATCTTAAACGGTATGCCAGCCCCGAAAGACAACGCGCTAGGGGGCGCTATCGAGCTCCTGGGGGTCACCGGGGGACGGGTCTTTTTGTGGTCGTACTGGCCGCACTTTGTGATGCCCGTACCAAGTTTCGTTCGTTTTGAAGCATGGGAACACGCTCAAAATTGCCCCAGCGAGTGTGAACACGAAAAATAATAATAATACGGAAACGAAGCAACAACAATAGGGACCTCGTCCCCCTTCGGGCTCGGTCCCTAATAAACTCGCTCCTGGTCATGTGACCATGGGTTCCATCATCAATGTTCAAAGAAGGCTTTGAACTTTGAACTGGCTTTGTGATTCATAGAAAACTTGGACTCAAATCAGACCAGAGGTTATAAGGGTAAGTCCTTTATGACACAGAGACCCCATCGCACAGACAGAGCAGACTTAAGATGGTGATTGTTTACCAAATCGATGGATAGAAAAACCACAACTCGTGCAACAGACGTTGAAACCCGGGTGAAAAACGATGGAGCCTGGGCGAAAAACATTGAAACCTGTGCAAAAGACGATGGAGCTCTGGCGAAAGATGATGAAGGCCTGGCGAAAAACATTGAGACCGATGAAACCCTGCTCAACGTTGCCAATGTACAATTCCCAGCACGCAAGCTGTTTCTGAGTAGCTGCAGCACATACTTTAGAGCCCTCTTCACTCGCTGGTCCAGCCCTGACTGCCACGTTTTTGACATCTCCAGTGTGTCTGCTGATATCATGAAGATCATCCTGGACTACTGCTACACCGGGGTGGTCCACATCACCCAGGAAAACTGCCAGGAACTCCTAATAGCTGCTGACTACTTAGATGTGAGCGGCATTACCCAAGCCTGCTGTCAGTTCATGGAGAATCAACTGTCCCTCAGTAATTTCATCGCTATCTGGGAGATCACAAACAAATACTACTACCCCCAGCTGAAGAAACCGGTCTTCTTATACATCCTGAAGCATTTTGAAGAGGTTTTGACCAGCTCTGAAGTGTTCCTTCAGATTTCCGGGGAAGACCTGTGTTCAGTCATTGATGAAGATCGGCTGAACGTGAGGGAGGAGACCACAGTGTTGGATGCAGTCCTCAGGTGGGTTGCGCACGCTCCTGAGGAAAGGAACCTGTACTTAGCCAACCTCTTGGCAAAAGTCCGTGTGGCTCTGATCCAGCCAAAATACTTCAGTCAGTGCATGATTAGATATAACCTGCCCCAGTACTGTAAGGACGTGGTGAATAATACCCTCAGGGGCATATTGGTTGCCAGAGCTCTGAGGTCCAATGCTCCCCTGCCCCCCACCCGTCTAGACACTCCAAGGCTGCCCAGTGCGGTCCTTATGGCTATAGGTGGCTGGGACAAATATGGTCCAACCAACAAAACTGAAGTCTATGACAACCGCACCAGCTGCTGGATGGGCGTGGCTCTCGATGGCTGGAGGCCAACAGCCTTTCACGGCACAGTGTTCCTTAATGGATCTCTGTACGTGATTGGAGGGTTCAATAATTTTGGCCGTTCCAACGCTACCCACAAGTACGACCTGGCCAATCACATGTGGCGAGAAGTGGCACCCATGCATTCACGAAGGGCCTACATTAGCGTGGCTTTGCTGGATGGTTTGATCTATGCCATGGGTGGGTACTATAGATGGAAGAACCTGGACACAGTCGAAAGATACTCTCCAGAGACCAATCGGTGGACCATGATTTCACCTATGAACGAAGTGAGGAGCAGGGCCAACAGCACAGCATACAACGGAAAGATCTACATTTGTGGAGGTGGTAATTGTCGGCAGTACCTGGCCTCAGCTGAGACCTATGACCCACTAACTGATCAGTGGACCATGATAGCAGATATGGCCAACAGGCGCAGTGGGTTAGGTGTCATCGCCTACGCAAATGAAATCTACGCTATTGGGGGGGTTTCTGGGGAGATCTGTATGAACACCGTGGAAGCCTATAACCCCACAACCAACACCTGGCGCCACCTACCCAACATGCGGACTGGGCGCAGCGACTTTGGCATCGGGGTTGTTGATGATCGGCTGTATGTTGTAGGCGGGTACAATTACTCCGGCTTTCTTAATTTTGTTGAATGTTTTGATGTGAGCACTGGAGTTTGGACTCGGGTGCAGAACATGGAGAACGCTTGTTATGGCCTGAGCTGCTGCGTGGTGTTTGACCTTCCCAACATGGCCGACTACGCTCCGCCTCGCCCCGCTCCTTCTCATGACGATCCCGCTGAGGAGTAGACCTGTGCACACAATGCCTTTGTGATTTGGAGAGAGATCAACCCAACCTGGATGCCTCGTAAGCAGAACAAGAGGAGGGTGTTCCTGGAGCAGCTAGGAAAGGCACTTGTAACTCCACTCATTGAAAGAAGGAAGCATGTCTATACAGAGTGCAGGAACTCCTGATCAACCTGAGGATCCAGCTGCCACAGCCGCTGCCCCAGCTGGGGCAAGAAAGAGGAAGAGATGTCAGTTCTGCCTGCCAAAGAAGGACCGTAAAACACATACTGTGTGCTGTAGGTGTAAGAAATACAGTCGGAGGAAAAAGTTTTTACACCCTTTGGAATTTTTTACAGTTCTGCCTAAATTGGTCATAAAATATTGTCTGATCTCTCCAACAATCTCAAGAATGAACAGTGTCTGCTTGAACCAAAACCACCCAAACAATTGCATGTTATCATATTTTTATTGACCATAAGATGGAATTATTCACAGGACAGGGAGGCATAAATACGTACACCCTTGGATTCAGTAGCTGGTTGACCCTCCTCTGGCTGCAATCACGTCAACCAGGCGTTTCCTGTAGTTGCAGACTAGACGGCCACAACGATCAGGAGAAATCTTGCACCTTTCCTCTTTGCAAAACTGTTCAATTCAGCAAGATTCCTGGGATGCCTGGAATGGATGGCTTTCTTGAGGTCGTGCCACAACATCTCTATTGGGTTTAGGTCGGGGCTTTGACTGGGCCATTCCAGAACATGTATTTTGTTCTTCTGGAACCATTCTAATGTCGACCTGCTTCTGTGTTTAGGGTCGTCCTGTTGCAGGACCCATCCTCTTTTGAGTTTCAACTTTTTGACAGATTGCCTAAGGTTTTTCTGCAAAATATCTTCATATACTTGAGAATTCATTTTCCCATTGACTATAGCCAGTTGTCCAGGCCCGGAGGGAGCAAAGCACCCCCACACCATGACGCTACTGCCGCCATACTTAACGGTGGGGATGACGTTTTGCTGATGGTGTGCTGTACCAACTTTCCTCCACACATGATGTGGTCTGCTCCCCCCAAACAATTCAACCTTGGTTTCATCAGCCCACAATGTTTTTCCAGTGGCGCTGAGAAGCATCCAAATACTTTTTCGTGAACTCTAAACGAGCAGAAATGTTCTTTTTGGACAGCAACGGCTTCCTCCATGAATCCCACTCTTGTTCAGTGTCTTTCTTATAGTAGATGTGTCAACAGAGATGTTTGCATCTTTCAGTGATTTCCTCAAGTCTTCAGCGGACACTCTTGGATTCTTTTTTACCTCATTGATGATGACTCGCTGTGCCTTTGGAGTAATCTTCACAGGGCGGCCACTCCTTGGCAGAGTAACAACCGTTCCAAACTGTCTCCATTTATACACAATATTTCTAATTGTAGACACATGAACACCAAGGGTCTTAGAGATGGTTTTGTAACCCTTTTTAGCTTTATACAAATCAATTATTTTGTGTCTTAAGTCTTCAGACAGCTCCTTTGTGCGAGGCATGATGCACAGAACATGCCTCTCATCAAAACACCAGTGGGGTGGGTACCACACACCTCAGTGATTGGACTTCAGGTTGGCTCGCACTTAAGTCAAATTGTCTAATAATCTAATTAGTCTAATTAGCTCTTGGATGAGCTAAGGGTGTACTTACTTATGCCTCCCAATCCTGTCAATATTTCCATCTTATGGCCAATATAAATATAACGTAATTGTTTGAGTGGTTTCAGTTCAAGCAGACACTGTTTGTTCATTCTTGAGATTGTTGGAGAGATCAGACAATATTTTATGACCAATTTAGGCAGAAATGTAAGAAATTCCAAAGGGAGTAAAAACTTTTTCCTCCGACTGTATATCTGCAAGAGCTGTGCATTTGCATACTGCCCTACATGTGCTAATTAGTTGAATGAGTTATATATATATTTTTTTAATTGTATATTTTCTTACATTGTTCACGGGCAAAAAAAAAAAAAAAAAATCAGAAGAATCTGACTCCTTGGGATGAATAAAAAGGCATTCAAAATTCCTTTTTGCACATTTCATTTTATTGTTTCCACATTAAAAATACACCCTGACACAAATATTCCACAAATTATAAAAAGATTTTAAGTTTCCTAATATTAAATGTACAAGAAATGAAAGAAAAGGAGCAGTCGTGTTTTATGAAATCTGCCTCTTCAACTTCAACCCAATAAAACCGGCTCACGCTGAGATTATTTTAAAGGAAAAGTAACGTTATTTTACAATCTGAGCCTTCTTTCACGTTCGTGTCATTTGGAGCTGTTTGAAGAAAGTTATGTTGTAGCGTATCCGTTAGCATTTGTACTCGGGGCATTACTTTGCGGTCTCCAAATAACACAAACTTTAGCACTTTTCAAATCATAGAAGCCCGATGTCTTAATGTAAGATTTCGTTTGAAGCAAAAGTGGCCTGTAATCCGAGATTTATCCATAGTTTTCAGCTTTGCGTTTCATGTTTGGGTCCAGGGAGCTGAGAGCACAGTCCGCACATGCGCACTGGCGTCCTCATCTACTCGAAACTATGGCTAAATCTCGGATTACAGGCCACTTTTGCTTCAAACGAAATCTTACATTAAGACATCGGGCTTCTATGATTTGAAAAGTGCTAAAGTTTGTGTTATTTGGACACCGCAAAGTAATGCCCCGAGCATATGATACAGCACCATGTTAAGGATACGGGATCATTAGTAGAACAGAACGGCTCAACATAAGTTCTGCGATACTGCTCCAATTGACAGAAAAATGCTATGTGTGAGTAAAACTACTTGTTTTTTTGCCGAAAGAAGGCTCAGATTGTAAAAAAACGTTAATTTGCCTTTAACTTCATTTTCTACATGAAATACTCTTAAAGATGTCGTACTTCGAGTGACAGAACCTCCTCGTGTCGTACGAGTCGGTTTTATTTAGACAAATGTTCAGATTTTGTGCACAGAAAAACTATAGGAAGTGCCCGCCTCCACGGCCTCTAATTGGCCGCTTGTGTCGTTGCAGCGTATTATCTGTCCAATGAGTGGGCGGGAGTTTACGGCATCAGAGAGCGAGACCGCGAGGCCTGGAGACAGAACTGACCCGGGTTTATTCACACAGGTACGGTATGTTTCAGTTCATTTCATGGCCGCGCCTCGTTCGTTTCCTCGCTGCCTTCTCCTCGAGGAAGCCCCGCCCACAGAGGAGGCACGGGGAGGATCTAAACTCCTCACCGAGACCACGAAAGTTTGATTCTTTTCTCGATGTCTGTGGTTTTCTTTGGGACACCGCTGAACCTGAGGAATCGACGAGAAGGAAGCGAGGAATGAGTTGGGACGCGGCCGCTCTCTTATTACGAAAGGAATTATCTCTCCGTCCCTGTATATCCGAAAAGAAAAAAATACTGAATCAGGGGATCACGACTCCATTTTTACCTGAGCTCTGAGACTTTGGGTTGTTTTATTTTAAATTAAAGTCTGAAAAGTCGTGCTTTATTCAAATGAAACAGGAAGAGTTATGTCAGAGGAGTCGACCTTTAACCCTCGGAGCAGATCTGCCCTCAGTCACTTTCAACACCAAACATAAAAATATTTGACTGAAAAATGTCTTTGTCAAATATAAAAGTTCTCGATTTATTTAAATGTCCGTGTATTTTCACAGCCTCATCCGTCACTTCCTCCTCTTGGCGTTGGACTTCCTGTTTCCTACGTTGGACTTCCTGTTTCCTGGGTGTGGTTTCCTCTTCCTCTGGAACAGGCTCTTCTTCCTCCTCAGAGTTTTGGTGTCGCGGTCGTGGATCCAGTCGTCGCGCTGAGACTCCCACTTCAGCTGCTTCACACCTGGAAACAACCGACCAATCAGATCACACCATCACTGTTACCAGGCAGAATACCACACCCGCACAGGAGCCAACCAATCAGATCACACCATCACTGTTACCAGGCAGAATACCACACCCGCACAGGAGCCAATCAGATCACAGTCCCGGTGGTTTTCAGACTAAACTGCAATGACGTCATAATGTTGGTCTTAAAGCTGCACTATGAAACTTTTCTGATGAAGGATCCACAGTCTGCCTGTTCCATGGAGATGTGCTTTGCCTTCATGTCCCACAGTGTGGCATTAAATTTTATACAGGCTTTTATTTCTCAGAACTCATTTACTGTGAGTAAGCTCGCCTCTCCACAGATCTGACCTGTTAACTGTCTCCATGGAGATAAATATTGTGAGACCTTCTAATAGCCCACAGAAACAGGTGGGGGGGGGGGGGCTCCAATCCTCCAGAAATGTTCCAGAGTGCAGCTTTAAATGAAGACAGAACTCATCTTCACAAACTTCCTCTGGACATTATGGGGCATTTCCACATGAAAGCTGCACTGTGGAACTTTTCAGGTGTGGGTCCGCACCAGCTCGTCTCCATGGAAATATTTGTTGTTTTTTTGCCTGAAATGTTCCGCAGTGTCATTTAACTTGGCGTCTTGTCTCGTATTCACTCAGGTGTTTTTATCGCTTAAATCTTTGACAAAAACACAATCTTGTTTCACCTCTCCACAGATCTGACCTGTAACCTGGTGGTGGTCTCCATGGAGATAGATACGTGAAATGTCACACTGTGGAACATTTTAGGCTAAGTCAGAACTTCTAAAAGGAGACGAGCAGGAAAGTTCCGCATTGCCCCTTTAAACTGGATTTTTATGGCCCAAGAGTTTTACTTTGTGTGCACATGTGTATGTTTTGTGTACTTTTGACTTTTAAAAAATAAAAATAAAACAAGTAAACCAGTAAGTACAAGTACTGGTGTAAAAATATAAAATACCTGCTCTGTCCGTGTTCCTCACAGCGTCGAGTCCCACGGTATCGAATTTAGAGCCGGAGTTTTCATCCAACAGAGACCCGAACTGTGGAGACGAGAAGATCTGAGACGGGACTGAACCAGGACAAAACCAGGACTAAAACCAGGACTAAACCGGGGCTAAAACCTGGACTGATCCGGGACTAAACCCAGAATAAAACCGGGACTAAAACCAGGACTAAACCAAGACTAAACCAGGACTAAACCGGGGCTAAAACCTGGACTGATCCGGGACTAAACCCAGACTAAAACCGGGACTAAACCAGGACTAAAACCAGGACTAAAACCAGGACTAAACCAAGACTAAACCCAAATTCTCACCTCTTCTGCAGACGCAAACATGGCTGAGTCGCTCTTTCCTTTCTTCTTCTTTTTTGCTCCTTTTGGACCTGAAATTATTTGGATTTTAACTCATTTATTTGTGATTTGATTTATTTGAATTTCATATTTTGTACCTGAACCTTGAGAAAAGTCCAGCTCCTCTGAATGTTTCCTCTTGGTCTTCTTCTTCTGTGGTTGAACGTCCATCTCCTCCTCTGGTAAAAACATCACGTCTCTTTGTTAAATAAATAGATCAAAAACATTTAAAAACATTTGAATCTGAAATCACAAAACTTACCTCCAAAATCCTCTTCTTCCAGCTCAGGGACTGAACCAAACAGAAAAATTAGACACAAAACCAGAAACTAATTGATAATAAAACTATATTGAAACTGAATCTATAATCATAAACCAGGACTGAACCAGGACTAAACCAAGACAACCACGACTAAGCCAGGACTGAACCAGGCAGACCCTCCAGGAATTCGCGATGTTGCGATTTGCAACTTCAGCCAATCCCCGTGAATTCAGGGCGGTGTTGCAATTTTGACCAATCACCGGAACTTTCCCGCAATTTTTTACCAATTTTGACCAGTCATCTGGGACGTATTGAACTCACGTCGACCAACTTCCTTCTGCCTTACTTCCGTGTGACGAAACGAAACTGCGGCCGTGTCCCCAGTTCGGAGTGTGGTTTGAAGGGGCTCAGACTGCAGTCAAGGCGGTGCACACTTGCTCAGCCCTGAGTGCACTCCGCGGACCGCATGGCCGTCTGCGAAATGCGACAGGTCTCGCAACTACGGGAAGCAGCCGCCGACTCCATTTTCTCCCGTAGAAGAAGTAGCGCGCGGTGCATGCTGCGCGAAGCGTGCATTTTCACGCGCTTGGTCCACGCCCCGATTTCCATGGAAACGACTGCGGTCTGCGAACGCGTGTTAACTGCGCATGGGACAAAAAAGAAATGACACACATGCCCTTCAAACCACACTCCGAACTGTGCACTCTGGGAATTGGGACACGGCTTCTAATGGCAAAGAAACATGTCTGCGGCGCCATTTGCCCACAAAAATAACAGCAAAAGACCGAAACAGTTCCCCTCCTAGTAGTCATTTATTTTCGATGTTGGTAAGGTTGTTTTAGGACCATATCTGTGATCTCTGTGTCTTTGTATTATTCTTTGTCAGTAATAACTCAGTATTCAAAATATTACTCAATTTTAATTACAAAAAGGGAAAATCACAACTATTTATCGCAACTTTCACTTCCTCCCGCAACAAAAACCTTAAAAGCACCGCAACTTTCATCACAACTTTTTGGAAAAGCTCCCGCAAATTAAGGCATTTTAGCCCGAAACAATCACAAAAAATGTCCGTGAAATCCTGGGGGGTCTGAATAGGACTAAACCAAGACAACCAGGACTGAACCAGGACTGAACCAGGACTGAACCAGGACTGAACCAGGACTGAACCTGGACTGAACCAGGACTAAACCAGGACTGAACCAGGACTGAACCAGGACTGAACCAGGACTGAACCAGGACTGAACCAGGACTGAACCAGGACTTTAACCATTAGTCAAGTAAAATATTTAGAAAAATAGTCAAGCTAACGACTAGCTTAAGTGACGCAAATCAGGTAATGCCTGCTGACGTTAGAGCGACAGAAACGCCTCCTACCGTCTTCGTCTTCGTCTGGATCCATGAACGCTCCGCCCTCTTCCTCAAACTCCTCCCCGAAGTCCTCCTCGTCCAGACTCAGCTCCACCTCCTCCTCGTCCAGGTCCAGATCCGAGTCCTCAGAGCCGGAGTCCGCCGCTTTCCCCGTTTTCCGGCTCACGCTCCTGAGACGCAGAGAGGGTTTAAGAGGCGAGACTGCGACGCCCCCACATGGACGCTGAGGACACTACACTAGAACAGCGTTAAAGCCTCACTGCGGGACATTTCACCACATCAGGACTGAGGACTCACCCGGCGAAGTCCAGGTCGTCCTCTTTGAGCGGAGCGTAGAAAGAGTCTCCCTCACACGAGTCTGAGCAGAGAGAGGCTCATCAGGATGTCAATCAATCAATATTTATAAAGCGCTTTTCATACAAAAATGTAACACAAAGCGCCTTACAGTGGTTAAGGATTAGAAGATTGACTTTTATTGATTTCACACAGGAGAAGTTGTTTCTACATTTGACCATGATTTTGTTATTTAGGCTTTGGTCAGGACCTCAGCTGCAGGATTTTACCTGGAGCATGTTTTGACGAACAAACAGACAGACGGACAAACAGGAACAAACAGACGGACAAACAAACAGACGGACAAACAAACAGACGGACAAACAAACAGACGGACAAACAAACAGACGGACAAACAAACAAACAGACGGACAAACAGACAGACGGACAAACAGAGAGGAACAAACAGACGGACAAACAAACAGACGGACAAACAGAGAGGAACAAACAGACGGACAAACAGACAGACGGACAAACAGACAGACGGACAAACAAAGAGACGAACAAACAAAGAGACAAACAAACAAACAAACGAAAGACAAGCAAACAGACGACCGAAGTCAATCAAAGGCCAAGCTAAACAGGTGAGTCTTGAGCCACTCTTAAAGGAAAAGTAACATTATTTTACAATCTGAGCCTTCTTTCGGTAATAAAACAAGTCGTTTGACTCACCCATATCACGTTCGTGTCATTTGGAGCTGTTTGAAGAAAGTTATGTTGTAGCGTATCCGTTAGCATTTGTATTCGGGGCATTACTTTGCGGTGTCTAAATAACACAAACTTTAGCACTTTTCAAATCATAGAAGCCCGATGTCTTAATGTAAGATTTCGTTTGAAGCAAAAGTGGCCTGTAATCCGAGATTTATCCATAGTTTTCAGCTTTGCGTTTCATGTTTGGGTCCCGGGAGCTGAGAGCACAGTCCGCGCATGCGCACTGGCGTCCTCATCTACTCGAAACTATGGATAAATCTCGGATTACAGGCCACTTTTGCTTCAAACGAAATCTTACATTAAGACATCGGGCTTCTATGATTTGAAAAGTGCTAAAGTTTGTGTTATTTGGACACCGCAAAGTAATGCCCCGAGCAAATGATACAGCACCATGTTAACAGATACGGGATCATTAGAACAGAACGGCTCAACATAAGTTCTGCGATACTGCTCCAATTGACAGAAAAATGCTATGGGTGAGTAAAACTACTTGTTTTATTGCCGAAAGAAGGATTGTAAAAAAACGTTAATTTGCCTTTAAAAACATGAACGTTCTCTTTGGCCCTGAGGTCCTCCGGCAGTTCCATAGACGAGGGCTGTAGTCCTGAAAAGACGCCTCTCCGTGAGTGTGTGTCCTGACTTTGGGAATGACCAGGAGCTGCCGGAGGAGCTCAGGGACCGTGAAGGTTCGTAAGGGGAAAGCAGTTCTGAAAGATAAGAAGGCCCAAGACCATTAAGACATTTAAAAACCAGTAAAAGAACTTTAAAATCTATCCTGAAACTCACAGGGAGCCAATGCAGAGATTTTAAGACCGGTGTAATGTGGTTAGATGCCCTCCCCCTGTGACCTCTGTGTGACCTGTGTGTGACCCTGTGTGTGACCTCTAACCCAGGATCTTCTCGAACTCGTCGTCGTTTACGTCCTCGATGCTCTCGGTGTCTCCGTCAGGACGAGGTCTGCGGCTCTGCTGCTCACGGCGTTTACGGAAGAAACTACAATGAAAGAGACCGGGAAATACTCATCACAATACTGCGAGTACTACTACTGCGAGTACTACTACTGCGAGTACTACTACTGCGAGTGCTACTACTGCGAGTACTACTACTGCGAGTGCTACTACTGCGAGTGCTACTACTGCGAGTGCTGCTCCTGTGGCTACTACTGCGAGTACTACTACTGCGAGTGCTACTACTGCGAGTGCTACTACTGCGAGTACTACTACTGCGAGTGCTACTACTGCGAGTGCTGCTCCTGCGACTACTACTACTGCGAATACTACTACTGCGAATACTACTACTGCGAGTGCTGCTCCTGCGAGTGCTACTACTGCGACTGCTACTACTGCGACTGCTACTACTGCGAGTACTACTACTGCGAGTGCTACTACTGCGAGTGCTGCTCCTGCGAGTGCTACTACTGCGAGTGCTACTACTGCGAGTGCTACTACTGCGAGTACTACTACTGCGAGTGCTACTACTGCGAGTACTACTACTGCGAGTGCTACTACTGCGAGTGCTACTACTGCGAGTACTACTACTGCGAGTGCTACAACTGCGAGTGCTACTACTGCGAGTACTACTACTGCGAGTGCTACTACTGAGAGTACTACTACTGAGAGTGCTACAACTGCGAGTGCTACTACTGCGAGTGCTACTACTGTGAGTACAGTAATCCCTCGTTTATCGCGGGGGTCACGTTCTAAAAATAACCCGCATGCGGTGGTTTAATCCTGATTTAGACCTGGTCCAGTCCTGGTCTAGTCCTGGTTTAGACCTGGTTTAGACCTGGTTTAGTCCCGTCCCGTCCCCGTCCCCCCCCCCCCCCCCCCCCACGTCCCCCATCTATAACATTTATATGTGTCAAACTGAACACATTCTGTACTGTACAGGAGACACGGAGGAGAACAACTGACAAATCAGCAAAGGTCTACAGTCTCTTAGCCAATCAGGACGCAGAGCACAATGTTGATACACTATAAAAAAATTGAAATTAAAAAAAAAAATCCGCGAAACAGCGAGGCCGCTAAAAGTGAACCGTGATATAGCGAGGGATTACTGTACTACTACTGCGAGTACTACTACTGCAACTAATACTACTGCGAGTACTACTACTGCAACTAATACTACTGCGAGTACTACTACTGCGAGTACTACTACTACTGTATTTGCACTTGACTCTTGATGGTGTTGAGTACTTTGAACTTTCATGTTTTACAAATTTAAAATACCACGTCTGGATTTACTGACTTAAACCTGCACAGGGATTCTACCTACGACTTCACAATCCTGGGAAACGTTTTGTGAGGTGAAGGACTTTCTACGGACAGAGGATTCCTGAAACAGTGAACGAAGCCGAACTCCAGATTGTGACGAGAGCGATGTGTGTGAATGTTTTCTGTTGGAGTTACAGAGACGGGGGTGGAGAGGCTGGAGACATTCAGCACTTTAAGAGTCTCACCGATGGAAGAAGATCTGGTCCACTGGGATCTGGCTCTCGTCTTTGGACACAAACTCCGCACAGTTCACTGGAAACAACAGTTTTCACATTTTCACTCAGAAATTCTGTATTATTATATTATATTTTTCTTAGGGGTGGGACATTGTAATTAATTAATAATAATTAATGCATTAAAGAAAATTACGCATTCAAAATATTAATGCATTTATCTCACACCATTTGCACGCCAAACAACGCGGAACGTCTGTCAGTGCACCGTGTTGTGGTACGACAAAGTTTCAAGAACTACAGAGGCACCATAGGTCACATCCTCAGCAGCTGCATCACTGTGTGGTATGGCACCTGCACCGTGTCCTGCACCGAGTAGTGAGAGCAGCTGAGAGAATCGTGGGTGTCTCTCTCCCCTCCCTGCAGGACATCTACCGCACCCGCCTCACCCGCCTCACCCTCTGGGTGATCCCACCCACCCATCCAACTGCCTCTTCAGTCTGCTGCCATCAGGAAGGAGACTGAGGAGCCTCAGGGCCAAGACCAGCAGACTGAAAGACAGCTTCATCCACCAAGCTGTCAGGATGCTCAACTCTCTCCCAATCACACTGCTGCTTAAATCACACTGACACTGCTGCTTAAATGACACTGACACTGCTGCTTAAATTACAAAAACTTTGAGTAAAATGGCACTTTAACTTTAGTCCCTTCGCTTTTGGACTGGGACCTTTGTTGACTATTTTGAAATGAAAAGCATTTCATTTTTTTCAAGACATTTTTCCAGACATTAAAAGAGCTCAAGTTTAAAAGTGTCTGTGTGATATTTGATGAAGTCGTCCACTAAAATTCATTTACATAAAATAAATATTGTTATGCAATTAATTGAGATTAATTCCTTATAAAGCCTGTAATTAATTAGAATTAGAGCTGTCAGTTTAACGCGTTAATTACATTAATTAATTACACTGCAAATTAACGCATTATAAAAATGTATGCAATTCATTATGAGCGGCAATTCAATGCAAGCGCATTTTAAATTTGGGCTGCGGTGAGCAAATTGCGGCCAGGGCCTTTGAACGGCAAGTTTATTTATAAAAAGAACGAAGACGAGATCAACAAGAACGCCGTGATTTGGAGCTTTTGTCAAAAAGAATTTTCCTCTAGCCTGACGGAACATTTGAACGATAAACATGTCCGGACAAGTTCCATCATTACCGGTGATAGAGCGCATTTCACCAAACCAACAAGCCACACTCGCAGAATTTGGGAAATGATTGAGCAAAGCGACCACATGAAAACTGACCAACTCAATCGCAAAGTGGGTTCGTTCGTTCCTTGCCTCACTTACGCTCCCTCTCTCTCACACTCCATTTGCTATTCATTAATTAATTACAAATCCTGTAATTAATTATTTTAATCACCTGACAGCACAAATTAGATTAAATTTTTTTAATGAAGTCCCACCCCTAATTTTTCTATTATTCTTTTCTTTTCGACATGTGGAGGACTGACCGGGCAGGGTTGATTTCACTTGTTTCTTGGGCTGCAGCACCGCAGAGTTTGGGTTCTCTGAAAACAAAACTCAAACTGTCAAACCTCTGTTTTATACTCAGTTTTAAAGAAAGAATCAAACACAAATGTGGGAGTAAAATGTGGAAAGTCTCACGGTTTCCTTTGAGCTGTTTGGGATTCCTGAAAACAAATCTGTCCAAAAACCGGATCAGAGTGAAGTCCTGCAGAGGGTCCCCAGTGTACGAGATACTGTCCCCCTGAGACACAGAGGCCAGTTTAGAGCTGAGTCCTGGTCTGAGTCCTGGTCTAGTCCCAGTTCAGTCCTGGTCTGAGTCCCGGTTCAGTCCTGGTCTCACCTGGAGGATGGTTTTGGCGAACAGCGACACAGAGGGGTGGAAATGCACTGAGAACTGAGACACAAACAGGAGTTAGACTGAGGTCTCCATGGAGATAAACAAAACACATTTGTCCCTGCTGTAGTTCTTTAGTTGTTTAACAGTTGTACCTGGTGTAGTTCAGTCGTACCTGGTGTAGTTCAGTTGTGTAACAGTCGTACCTGGTGTAGTTCAGTTGTGTAACAGTCGTACCTGGTGTAGTTCAGTTGTAGTTCAGTTGTGTAACAGTCGTACCTGGTGTAGTTCAGTTGTGTAACAGTCGTACCTGGTGTAGTTCAGTTGTGTAACAGTCGTACCTGGTGTAGTTCAGTTGTAGTTCAGTTGTGTAACAGTCGTACCTGGTGTAGTTCAGTTGTGTAACAGTCGTACCTGGTGTAGTTCAGTTGTGTAACAGTCGTACCTGGTGTAGTTCAGTTGTGTAACAGTCGTACCTGGTGTAGTTCAGTTGTGTAACAGTCGTACCTGGTGTAGTTCAGTTGTGTAACAGTCGTACCTGGTGTAGTTCAGTTGTGTAACAGTCGTACCTGGTTTAGTTCAGTTGTAGTTCAGTTGTGTAACAGTCGTACCTGGTGTAGTTCAGTTGTGTAAGTCGTACCTGGTGTAGTTCAGTTGTGTAACAGTCGTACCTGGTGTAGTTCAGTTGTGTAAGTCGTACCTGGTTTAGTTCAGTTGTGTAACAGTCGTACCTGGTGTAGTTCAGTTGTGTAACAGTCGTACCTGGTGTAGTTCAGTTGTGTAACAGTCGTACCTGGTGTAGTTCAGTTGTGTAACAGTCGTACCTGGTGTAGTTCAGTTGTGTAACAGTCGTACCTGGTGTAGTTCAGTTGTGTAACAGTCGTACCTGGTGTAGTTCAGTTGTGTAAGTCGTACCTGGTGTAGTTCAGTTGTGTAACAGTCGTACCTGGTGTAGTTCAGTTGTGTAACAGTCGTACCTGGTGTAGTTCAGTTGTGTAACAGTCGTACCTGGTGTAGTTCAGTTGTGTAACAGTCGTACCTGGTGTAGTTCAGTTGTGTAAGTCGTACCTGGTGTAGTTCAGTTGTGTAACAGTCGTACCTGGTGTAGTTCAGTTGTGTAACAGTCGTACCTGGTTTAGTTCAGTTGTGTAAGTCGTACCTGGTGTAGTTCAGTTGTGTAACAGTCGTACCTGGTGTAGTTCAGTTGTGTAACAGTCGTACCTGGTGTAGTTCAGTTGTGTAACAGTCGTACCTGGTGTAGTTCAGTTGTGTAACAGTCGTACCTGGTGTAGTTCAGTTGTGTAACAGTCGTACCTGGTGTAGTTCAGTTGTGTAACAGTCGTACCTGGTGTAGTACAGTTGTGTAACAGTCGTACCCGGTGTAGTTCAGTTGTGTAACAGTCGTACCTGGTGTAGTACAGTTGTGTAACAGTCGTACCTGGTGTAGTTCAGTTGTAGTTCAGTTGTGTAACAGTCGTACCTGGTGTAGTTCAGTTGTGTAACAGTCGTACCTGGTGTAGTTCAGTTGTGTAACAGTCGTACCTGGTGTAGTTCAGTTGTGTAACAGTCGTACCTGGTGTAGTTCAGTTGTGTAACAGTCGTACCTGGTGTAGTTCAGTTGTGTAACAGTCGTACCTGGTGTAGTTCAGTTGTGTAAGTCGTACCTGGTGTAGTTCAGTTGTGTAACAGTCGTACCTGGTGTAGTTCCCAGAGTGTGCTGAGTTCAGCTCCACAGTACAGGGGGTTTCTGTGCAGAGGGTCATAGGACTGGACACTTTTACCTCCTGAAAATAAAACACACAAAGTCACACACACAAACACACAGCTCCAGGACTGTCTGGACAAGTGCGTGTCGTACCCTGCATGTTGTGGTGGTGTACCCATGATGCACTGGGCTTGTCCTCCTTGTGGGGCTCCTGGGGTTTGTCTGCGTCCACAAACCGCTCCTCTTCCTCCTCCTCTTCTTCTTCTGCTGTCTTTTCCTTCTTCTCCTCCTCTCCGTCTCCTCCCTCCTTCTCCTCTGGACCATCCTCCTCTTTGTCGGGCAGGTCTCTGAATGTCTCCTCCTCTCCGTCCTAAACACCAAGAAACACAAAAGCACCTCCAGAGAGCCTGATCCGATCTTCAGTTTTGTTTTTCATGTTTTTAAGACAGAAAATGGTCTCACCTCGCTGGTTTGCAGAAGGTTCCGTAGTGCTGGTCGGCTCTTGAGGACCTCAGACAGGAGAAACAGAGCTCCGCACACAAACGCTGGACTCTGCTTGGCGCTGACCTGGAGGAGCCTCTTCACGAAGGCCTTCACGCGCCGCAGAACCGTGTCCGACCTCAAGGACTTATACAGAAGATTTAAGAACATCCCCTGGCGAGAAGATCCAGAGAGACCAGGGTCCAGCAGCTTTCTACATGAAGGAAACAGGGGTTAAACAAGACTGAAACAGAACCTAACCAGGACTGAACCAGGACTGAACCAGGACTAAACCAGGACTATACCAGGACTAAACTAGGAGAGAACCAGGACTGAACCAGGGACTAAACCAGGACAGAACCAGAACTAAACCAGGACTAAAACAGGACTAAACCAGGACTAAACCGGGACTGAACCGGGACTGAACCGGGACTGAACCGGGACTAGACAAGGACAGAACGAGGATTAAACCAGGACTGAAACAGGACTGAAACAGGACTAAACCAGGACTAAACCAGGACTATACCAGGACTAAACTAGGAGAGAACCAGGACTGAACCAGGGACTAAACCAGGACAGAACCAGAACTAAACCAGGACTAAAACAGGACTAAACCGGGACTGAACCAGGACTAAACCAGGACTATACCAGGACTAAACTAGGAGAGAACCAGGACTGAACCAGGGACTAAACCAGGACTAGACAAGGACAGAACGAGTATTAAACCAGGACTGAAACAGGACTGAAAAAGGACTAAACCAGGACTAAACCAGGTCTAAACCAGGACTAAACCAGGACTAAACCAGGACTAAACCAGGTCTGAACCAGAACAAAACCAGGACTAGACAAGGACAGAACGAGGATTAAACCAGGACTGAACCAGGAACTAAACCGGGTCACATTTTAAATCCATCCAGGACCATTCACCTTTGAGAGAGACTGAAATCTGAACTTTAAACTAATCCAAGAATCCCAGGCGTTTCACATGTTTGTAGAGTCTAAACTTCAGGGTCAGCAGCTCTACCACAGAAGACCCCTGGAGATACCGAGGGAGGGCATCTGACACACGGGGACGTCAGAAAACAGAGCTGTTACCTGTAGAGGGCGCCGTAGTATCGGTCGGAGACGCTCTGCTGCGAGTCCATGACCTGGTAGAGGAGCATGAGTGCCTGTACGGAGGTGTTGAACTTGACCACGTGAACCACCGAGAACAGAGCGTCCATGTGCCGCTTCACCGCCTCGTCTCCCTCCGCGGCGAAAGGATACGCTCGGTTCACTCCGCTCAGCAGCGCCCTCAGTATCTTGCTCTGCACCTGCCGACGCTTCACGCACCAGCCGAAGAACGAAAAGTAGATCCCGATGAGGCGCGCGGCGAGGTCTGCGTCGTCACGGCTCAGGATCACCTTCACGAGAAGAAACACGGACCACAGTGAACGAGATACAACCGCACGACACTCCCTCCACCCGCTCCTCCTATTGGTCAGAGGAGCAGTGCTTTGAGTGAGTGACAGGTGGAGTTAACCAACCGCAATCAAGTGTGAACTTTCAGAAGAAGCCAGTGACCTTAGTTACCTGAAAAGACAAGAGACGCGTAGTACCTGACTGACACAGCAGAGGGCGTAGTACAGAGGGTGTCAAACATGCGGCCCGGGGCCCAGATCCAGCCCTCCAAGGCCTTTAGTCTGGCCCTCGGCTGATTTTCTATTAAAATATTTTAATTACCGTACTTTTTGTACTATAGAGCGCACCTGACTATAAGCCGCACTAACCAAATAAAAAAAAAAGATTTGTACATACACTATATTACCAAAAGTATTCGCTCACCTGCCTTGACTCATACTACAGTATGAACTGAAGTGCCATCCCATTCCTAACCCATAGAGTTCAATATGATGTCGGTCCACCTTTTGCAGCTATTACAGCTTCAACTCTTCTGGGAAGACTGTCCACAAGGTTGAGGAGAGTGTTTATAGGAATTTTTGACCATTCTTCCAAAAGCGCATTGGTGAGGTCACACACTGATGTTGGTCGAGAAGGCCTGGCTCTCAGTCTCCACTCTAATTCATCCCAAAGGTGTTCTATCGGGTTCAGGTCAGGACTCTGTGCAGGCCAGTCAAGTTCATCCACACCAGATTCCGTCATCCATGTCTTTATGGACCTTGCTTTGTGCACTGGTGCACAGTCATGTTGGAAGAGGAAGGGGCCCGCTCCAGACTGTTCCCACAAGGTTGGGAGCATGGAATTGTCCAAAATGTTTTGGTATCCTGAAGCATTCAAAGTTCCTTTCACTGGAACTAAGGGGCCACGCCCAGCTCCTGAAAAAACAACCCCACACCATAATTCCTCCTCCACCAATGAATGGGTGAGCGAATACTTTTGGTAATATAGTGTATATAAGTCGCACCTGACTATAATCCGCAGGTGTCCACATTGTAACTTGAGATATTTACACAGAAAGATGATACAGAAAAGGATTTTTTTTATTTTATTTTAATGAACATAAATACCGGTACGTGCTTTTTTCGAAGAGCGCCTATGGCAGTAACACGGCAGAAACACGGCAGTAAAACAACAACAACAACCAGTCTGTAGCCTCTGGAAGTTGGTTTGTGTTAGTTTTTCAGTTTTTTTGGTAACTTTTTTGTGTTTCTTTTTCTGTTTTAGGGTTAGTTTTTCTGTAAAATGGCCAGCCTGTAGCCTCTGGAAGCCTTAAAATTTAACTTTAAACTTTAAGGGTAAACCCCCTGAACTCAATCTCACGGAACTGTTGATGCCTGTAGATTTTAAGTGGCTAAAACAAGGCTTCATTACTTCATCAACACTCCTCACTTATTTACCGTAGGTATTTTCACCTACCAGAAAAGTCACTGATCGCCATCTTCTTCCTCCTGTGCACTGAAACCACTGAAGTCGTCATCTTCAGTGTCGGAATTGAACAGCTTCAGCATGTCTTCATCACACACTTACTTGATAAAGAATTAATCCATACATAATTCGCACCTGACTATAAGCCGCAGGGTCTGAAGTGTGAGAAAAAAGTAGCGCCTTATAGTCCAAAAAGTAAGCTATATTTGAATTTTCTATTAAAATATTGGTAATTTTCTATGCAGTTTAGCATAGCAGCGTCTCCAGCGCCTCTGTGCGTGGCCCCTCCCACTACAGCAGCACAAATGAAGACTCGCCTCTTTCCAAGCGCTCTTAAAGGACCATCGTTCTGACTGTTGACCGTGACACTAGATGTGTGTGTTTTATCGATTAAATCAATTAATTCAAATTTACAGTTCAGGACGATGTGTTTTTATGAAAATCGATTTTTTAGTTATTTTTTACATGTGAGCGGAAGTAATGCACCGCCACGTTCTACACGGTTAAGTTAGCGGGGCGCACCCAAACATTGTACAAGCTAGCATGGCAGCGAAAGGTGTCGCTACATCTGTTATATGGAACTGGTTCGGTTTTCTTGCGTCAGACTTAGAACAAACAAGTGTTCGCTGTAAAGTCTGTTCAAAAGCTGTTGTAACCAAAGGAAGCAGCGCGACAAATTTATTCTAGCGCCTAAAGCAGAGGCAGTAAAGCAGCGGAGAATGAAAATAGCCACAACACGAGCACATCGTCCAAAGTCAAACAACCAACAGTCCCTGAAACAATGAGCCACGGTGGAAGGTAATCACACACGCTACTGCGATGTATGTCGTAAAAGACATGGTGCCCATATATACTGTGGAAAAGCCCGGATTCATTAACATGGTGAAAGTTTTGGACCTGAAGTATGTGCTACCAAGACGCAAATATTTTTCTGAAGTTGCCACAGCTGTTTAAGACTGCACAGCGCTATAGGTAAGAGTCTTCAAGTGATATATTTTTTTAAATAAAAGAACGTTGCATTATTTTGAGCCATTTGTCTGTCATCTGTTATTTGTTTTTGAGTAGGGCAGAGAAAAAATCAATTAAAATCGGAAATGTGATTTTTTATTATTATTTTTTTTTATCTGAGATTTTATTTTTAGGCCATATCGCCCAGCTCTATGTGACACCCTCATCAGCAAAATGTCAAAAATGAGAAAAGTGGACGCCGAGTGCAGGATTTTCCAAGAAAAATCGACTAATTCCTGTTTGTTCACGGAGGTGAACGGGAAACCTGTACGCTCGGTGTGTTTGCAACATGTGGCGGTGCTCAAGGAATATAATCTTAAACGCCACTACGAGACACTATTGATGCACTTGTGCAGGATAAAAGATTTTCAGAGTTTCAGGAGCAAAAAGAAAGCATGACTAAATTCTTTGAAAAGCAAACAAGTTCATGTTAAAACATGGTGTTGAAAGTTTCTTAGAGTTTGTTCATAATATTATAATATTTTGTAAAAGAAAGAGTTAATCAAATAAAAAAGACTTCTGTAATAGATTTGTGTTCCTCAGCACAAATATTTGGACTTATTGCTATTTTTGGTGTATACAGTGGTACCTCACCTTACGAAATTAATTCGTTCCAGAAGTGGTTTCGTAACGTGAATTTTTCGTAAGTTGAGTAGCTATTTCAATTGAAAAGGCCTGATTCGTTCCAAGGTTTTTTTTATAGTGTAACTTTTTTTTAATAGTGTAACATTTGTGTTCTGCGTCCTGATTGGAATAAACCAGGTCTAGACCAGAACTAAACCAGGTCTAAACCTGGACTGGACCTGGTCTAAGCCAGGATTATCCCGGGACATGGCAGTGCCGTTGGAGGAGCACGGTGCTCGTGTCTCTGCGCTCCTTGCGCGTTCCGCGCTAGAGCTAAGAGGCCGAGAAAGACGCTCTTTCAGCGGGAATAAGAGCAGGGCGGGGCGGGCTCTGGTTCTATCTGACTTCCAGAGCCGGGGGGCTGACACTGTGAGCTCACAGTGGGGGCCGAGCCGCGCGGCCCCGAGGGGGAGGCATGGCACGGGCGCCGTGACGACGTCGCTTTTTGATCCTTCGATGTCGGCTCTTCCTATCATTGTGAAGCAGAATTCACCATGCATTGGATTGTTCACTCACTAATAGGGAACGTGAGCGGGGTTTAGACCGTCGTGAGACAGGTTAGTTTTACCACACTGATGATGTGTTGTTGATAGTAATCCTGTGTCTCCGCTCCCCTCGCGCGTTCGGCGCTATATTGAGCCGTGTCCCCCCCACGCTTCACTATCAACACATTCCATTGAAAATCTATGAAAGTTCGAGTGTTCAAACGAGAGAGAAATGCGAGAAAAGCCCAACTCCAGTCTGAGAAAAGTGTAGAATGTGTGTGGTGAGGCATTTACAGCCCTAAAACATGTAGAACAATTGCAAAATACAAAGTTGTCCTCGTGGACCTCTCCCACCGCGGGCCACCTCTGGAACCTAACCCCGTGTGTGTTGATAAAGTGTATTTACGTTTCGGGACGTGCATCTGAGCGCGCATTAATTGAATTTTTGAGATTTCACGTTTCGTAACTTGAATTTTCTTTCGTATCTAGAGACCAAAATTTACAGTGAAGGCGTTTCGTAACTTGAAATTTTCATTTGTTGGGTCATTCGTAAGGTGAGGTACCACTGTATTTGCCATGAGTTTTCTGATCCGGCCCCTTTGGGATCAAAGTAGGTTGGATACGGCCCCCGGACCAGAATGAGTTTGACACTCCTGGCGTAGTACCTGACTGACCCAGCAGAGGGCGTAGTACCTGACTGAGGAAGCAGAGGGCGTAGTACCTGACTGAGGAAGCAGAGGGCGTAGTACCTGATTGAGGAAGCAGAGGGCGTAGTACCTGATTGAGGAAGCAGAGGGCGTAGTACCTGATTGAGGAAGCAGAGGGCGTAGTACCTGATTGAGGAAGCAGAGGGCGTAGTACCTGATTGAGGAAGCAGAGGGCGTAGTACCTGACTGACGAAGCAGAGGGCGTAGTACCTGATTGAGGAAGCAGAGGGCGTAGTACTGGGCCTTCTCGGCGACGTTGGCTCTGAAAAGGAGCCTCTCGATCTCCGCACACACCACGCTCTTCATGTTGGGGTGTCTGTAGAGCAGCGTCTGCAGCACGTGCGTCGCTTTCGCCGCCAGCTTGTACTCGGGGTCGCCCAGTTTGTTTATTATCTGTGTGAGCAGCGCCCTCTCCTGTTCGGGCCGAGCGCTCAGCAGCTCAAACGCCGTCGTCAGAGCCTTGGTTTTGGTGGCGAGCACCGTGTCGTGAGAGACCGCCTCCAGCGCGGCGACAAACTCGGCCACCAGGAGGCTCAGGCGGTGCTCGTAGATCCACAGGAGCAGTCTGCGGTCCCGCGTGTCTCTGTTCCCACTCGCCCTCTCCTCCAGCGTGGCGAACGGCCGTTGGGAAAAGGGGCGGAGTTTTCGGTTTTCTGGGAGCAGGTTGGACAGGAGCAGCTCCCGGATCGTGTCCAGAGCCATGAGACCCATCCTGTGAAGAGAGACCGTCAAGAACTTCTGTGTCATGTTTATCACGACCAAAAATACAGTTTAACAAACTAACTAGTGATGGTCCAGCAACACCGATGCGTCAGCGCATCAAGATCATAGAGCAAAACCCCGTGTCAGTGCGCGCATTGATTTGTTAAAGTCACATGACCGATACAAGACCGACACAGGACCAATACCGGACCGAGAATCTCTCATCTTTTACGGTTCATCAAATTCATGAGGAACTCTGGAGCCTCAGGTTTTTTTAGTTTAGCCTTTATTTGAAGGGACAATGTACAGAGACATTAAGTTCATAAAAACAGAGATGTTCTGCACCAGATTATAGCTAAATAGCTAATTTCCATCTGCAGTCCCTGATTTACATGATTAAAAATACAATGCAATGAATAAAAATACAATACAATAGAACAATAAAATACCAATAAAATACAATACAATAACACTCAAACAATCTCAGTAAAAACAAAAGTTCATAAACTCACTCTCTCCCAAAAACTCGTTCACACACAGACATAAGCACATCTCATTCACACACAGACATAAGCACATCTCATTCACACACAGACATAAGCACATCTCATTCACATTATTTACAGGAACATTTGTCTTAAGCAAGAATAAGAAGGTGCTGTATTGGACTTAAATAGTTCAGTGCTGGCAGGTCTGACTATTCCATAGCCATTTTTTAAGTTCTGTGGTGAATATTGCATAGTTTGTTTGTTGTTTCAGTTCCGTTGGGAGATTGTTCCACTCCTTTATTGAATTATATGAAAAAGCTGTTTGTGCAAATGAGGTTTTACATTTTGGTAGAACACAGTGGCCCCTAGAAGAAGCTCGTGTGACTCTAGATGTCACCTCTGACGTGTACTGAACAAAGTGCTTAAGTGGTGCAGGTGCAGTGTTATTTAAAATTCTGTGTACCAATCGGATTGCAGCAAATCGTTGTATATTACTGAAGCTGAGCAGTCTGTATTTCTGTAACACATGGCAGTGGTGATGTGATCGTGGTTTCCGGTCCAAGGTTTTTAAAGCTTGTTTGTGCAGCGACTCTAGAGGTCCCAGAATAGTTTTTCCTGCTTGAGACCAGCAGGTTATACAATAATAAAAACGGGACATAATCATAGCATTATAAAAAGTTTGAGATGCCTCCAGTGTT
>JAVJIX010000105.1:287500-332500 GCA_036785185.1 Paratrypauchen microcephalus | reverse complement strand
GAGTGAGGGGAGGATGGAGCGTGAGATCGACAGGTGGATCGGTGCAGCGTCGGCAGTGATGCGGTCGCTGTACCGGACCGTTGTGGTGAAGAGGGAGCTGAGCCGAAAGGCAAAGCTCTCGATTTACCGTCGATCTACGTTCCTCCCCTCACCTATGGTCATGAGCTCTGGGTAATGACCGAAAGGACGAGATCGCCGATACAAGCGGCCGAAATGAGTTTCTTCCGCAGAGTGGCTGGACGCTCCCTTAGAGATAGGGTGAGGAGTAGACCTGGTTCAGTCCCAGTTTAGACCTGGTCTAGTCCCAGTCTAGACCTGGTTTAGACCTGGTTTAGTCCTAGTTTAGACCTGGTTTAGTCCTGGTACAAGCGGCCGAAATGAGTTTCCTCCGCAGAGTGGAAAGGGTGAGGAGCTCAGTCACACAGGAGGAGCTCAGAGTAGAGCCGCTGCTCCTCCACGTGGAGAGGAGCAGCTGAGGTGGCTCAGGCTGGGAGTTCCTGCTTAGACCATTGCCCCGCGACCCGGCCCCAGATAAGCGGAAGAAAAAAATAAAAATAAATAAAAACAAAATTAATAAATAAAAGCAGCACTAAAAAGAATAAAATAGATAAAAAATAATAAATACATCAAAATAAATACAATTAATAAAAGACACAGAGTGTTAAGAGCCAGAGAATTAAAGTGGGTCTTAAGACGAGACTTAAAAACTTGACTTTTACAGGTTTTCTCTCAGACTGAAAACCCCACCCTCTTGTGATGTCATCATGTGGTAATACAGGAAGTGCTCCACTGTGTTTTTAAACTCCATGCACCTTCACTAGAATAATTTGCATCATTTCAGCCCAGAATTTCCCATCTCCACTAAACAAAAGGTAAAAGGAGCTGTGAGCTTGAAAACTTCTACCACTACAGGAGTTTTGCAGATGTAGACAGACTGATAAAAAAAAGAGCTACTCATGAATGAAATGAAACAAAACACAACTCCAGGTGTGTTTTTGAGGGGGTAAGAGTCAGTTTTGCGTCATATAAAACATTTAAACCCTGTCTGGGTCACTTTATCCATTTCACGCGGATCTCACCTGGGTCCCTCCAAGCTTCAGAACCTCCTCCAGATTAAACTCATTATCCGCTTTAAACCCGTCCTTTTTGGGCCCGGGCTCGTCGTCGTCGCTCGCCCCGCTCAGCTCTCCGTTCCCCGGCTCCTCCTCAGCTCCGTCCGCGCTGTCGAAGCTCATTTTGGACGATTTAACTCGCTTTTTCTGCTTGTGTTTCGGTGCCATGTGTTTTCTACCAACATGAGACTGCGTGACCCGGACGCGCAAACTGACGTCACCGCGCAGGATCCGTTACGATCATTACTAAATTATTACTAAACATTTCTAAATTACTATAAACACATTTAAATTACTTTCATTATTTTTTAGATTTTGTATAAATTCTATAAATATTTATTATTTTACATATTAAAATATTAATAATAAAAACCTGTCATTTTATTTCGGCAACCCAACTTCCTTCAAACTGACGTCACCGCGCAGGATCCGTTATAAAAAATATAAACAAATATCTTTTTTTCCCATATAATTCACTTTTTAGCTTTAAGTTAATATATCTAATGATTTTATTAGCTCTGCTCTCAAAACGTTTAACATATTTGTCAGGAAAAAAAATACTAAAAATAATTATCTTATGAAACATTTCTACATTAAAATTATAAACACATTTAAATTTCTTACATTATTTTTTAGATTTTGTTTGAATTCAATAAATATTAATTATTTTATTTATTTATTTTTAAATAATAAAAACCTGTCATTTTATTTCGGCAACTCAACTTCCTGTGCTTTTGTTGACGTTAGCATTGTGCTCCGGTTAGCTCCGTGTTTTAGCCAAACTCAATAACTTTTTGACATTTTAAGATGTAAAATAATTTATAGAAACTGTCCATAATCTCCGTCGTTCATCTGTCTTGTTGTCTCCTGTTAACGATTGGTTTTAAGTTTGTGCTTTTGTCGTAAACGTTGACAGAAGCTAACTTAAGCTAAAGTCACATGGGTCTTGCACAGAGGTGACAGTTTAATGGAAACAGAGCAAAATGAGGCTGTTTCTCGGATTTAAAACGCCACATTTGGTCCGAAAAGTCTTCAGTCCATCTGCAGCAGGTGAGAACAACCACATATATATTTATGATAAGAAATTATAGGAGAAAATTGTGATAACATGTTGTAGTTCTTTACAACAAATGCATTAAACACACAAATCAAATAAAAGACTTGTTATGAATGAACATTTATTGATGTTTTAATTGCATTATTCCCTGCCTGTATGTGATTATGTTTAGTACTGGTGATGGGAGAGGACAGTGAATATGGTACTGAAGGATGTTGAGGTCAGAAGTGCAGGAAACAGAAGGTCTACACTCTTGGATAACTTTAGGATAAATAATTATTATTGACATTAATTGTGTTAAAAGAGTGTGATGTTATATGAACATCTTGGTTTATTTTCCAGCCCTAATTACAGTTCATATAATGTAATTTTATTCTTTCTTTTTTTTTTACCAGTTTTAGTGTAATTCTGACTAGTGTTGTCACAGTTAGGGGTGTGCAAAAATATTGAAATATCGATATATCGTATTGTTTAATGTGATGATACAGCATTGATATTGTGGGCTGCTGTATCAATATATCACCAAGAGTATTTTTTGGTATACTTTACTTACACTTAGACTTAGACAAACTTTATTGATCCACAAGGGAAATTATTTGACAAGGGAAATAATTTTTAAGAAGCAGAGGCCAGCAAAAATCTGAAAAAATGAACAAACAATATGGTGAGTGTTTCTTGGAAGGATAAATAATAAAAAATAAAATAAAATCTTAAAGTGCAAACAAGAGTAACTTAAAAAAGGTAGTTGTTTTCAGGAAAAAAACCTCAGGAGCTACCGTACCCAGCTGCCACTCTCTCAGGCGCTCAGGGCGTGAAAAATGATTTTGTTACAGCTACAGTTTTGTTGTTTGTTTAGTGGAAGGAAACTCGTTTATGCGACACATTTGACATTTTCACTGTCTTAATGATTAAAATGTTTGTGTTTCATATGAAATTTCCACAAAAAGTGGTTTAACAAAGACCTTTAGTATCCCATCCATGATTTAGCCTTTATTTTTTACTGAACTGTATCGAATCGATTTGAAGTATATTGTGTCGAATTGAAAGTGCTTTGTATCAAGGTATGTATCGTATCGTCAACCTAATGATACCGAGCCCTAGTCACAATACTATTATTTCACACTTGATTTTGATACTAAGGAAGAGGCTTGATACGAAATTCCGATTCTGATACCACATTGATTTCAATACAGTGTGATTTTCCACATTAAATCACAGTTCTTTCCTTTATATTCCCATGTGTCCTGATATCGGTGTAAACCCTCAGTCGTCCTGGAGGTTCCGTAGTGGTCCATGGGCGTGTACCCGTCTGTGGTCTTATGTTTGTTCTGATTCAGCTCAAGATTATTCTAAAACTATTCAGAAAAAGTTCGTTTCTGTCCTGTGAATGTGACTTTTTTAGTATCTTTTTTTAGTACCTCAAATTAATATCTAGTTTCATTAGTATCGTTTGGTATCAAAGTTTTTACACTTTTGACAACCCTACTTCTGACAGGAATCCGGACAACGACAGGTTTTGGGTTGAATTATTTACAGGAAAGAACAGATTGTGTTGTTTTTGTTGCAGTGCGATGGCCCCGCCCCCTGTGCACCTGTCCACCTGCAGAGGATAAGCCCCGCCCCTCGATGCTCAAACACCTGACGTCAAAGATCAAGTCGACGGGTCCCATCTCTGTGGCCGAGTACATGAGGGAGGTGCTCACGAACCCCGTCACTGTGAGGAGCACTTTAAGACCGTCAAACGCTCTTTTAGGGTTTCATAATTCATTTGTGTAAAATAGTCCTGAATCATTTTGGAAACGTCTAATTTTTCTGACAAAAAAAAATGTGATTTATGTTTTAAATGTCCTATTTTACTCCAGTCTGACTCTTAAGAGCTTTAAAGGCAAATTTACGTTTTTTTTACAATCTGAGCCTTCTTTCGGCAATAAAACAAGTAGTTTTTACTCACCCATAGCATTTTTCTGTCAATTGGAGCAGTATCGCAGAACTTATGTTGAGCCGTTCTGTTCTAATGATCCCGTATCCGTTAACATGGTGCTGTATCATATGCTCGGGGCATTACTTTGCGGTGTCCAAATAACACAAACTTTAGGACTTTTCAAATCATAGAAGCCCGATGTCTTAATGTAAGATTTTGTTTGAAGCAAAAGTGGCCTGTAATCCGAGATTTAGCCATAGTTTCGAGCTTAGCGTTTCATGTTTGGACGTCCAGTGCGCATGCGCGGACTGTGCTCTCAGCTCCCGGGACCCAAACATGAAACGCAAAGCTGAAAACTATGGATAAATCTCGGATTACAGGCCACTTTTGCTTCAAACGAAATCTTACATTAAGACATCGGGCTTCTATGATTTGAAAAGTGCTAAAGTTTGTGTTATTTGGACACCGCAAAGTAATGCCCCGAATACAAATGCTAACGGATACGCTACAACATAACTTTCTTCAAACAGCTCCAAATGACACGAACGTGATATGGGTGAGTCAAACGACTTGTTTTATTACCGAAAGAAGGCTCAGATTGTAAAATAACGTTACTTTTCCTTTAATCCATGTTCTAATGATGTTCCTCCTCAAACACCTAGAGTTGTGTTTGTTTCATTCTCTTGTTTGAGGAACTCTTTATTATTCGTCTGTAACATCTCCAAAGCTCCAAACGCTCTGTTCCACACACAGATTAAATATGAAGTGAGAATAGGAGAATCACGTTTGACGGTGTTTGACGGTGTGCTGTGTTCAGGGTTACTATGTGAGGAACAACATGCTGGGAGCAGAGGGAGACTTCATCACTTCTCCAGAAATCAGCCAGATGTTTGGAGAGGTGAGACTTTTCCACATCAGCCTGAGTCAGTGTGTCTGCGTTTGCGCTTGTTCTATTTCTCAGTAACACTTTAGAACAGGCATGTCCAAACTATGGCCTGTGGGACAAATGTGGCCCTCAGACAATTTTTTTCTTCCAGGTGAATTGGCCCAAATTACCTTGAGCAGAACAAGTTTTTTGATTTATTTATTATTTATTGTGTGGTTTTGAGGATCTTAGCATGAATAAAGGTTTGATATCTCATTCTAACGTGTCAGACATGCAGATATTTCAATTATTGACTGTCCTGAGCACCAGTCTTTGGCCCCCAATCGGCCCTCTGCTTCATCTGTGTTTAGATATGTGGCCCTTGATGAAAAAAGTTTGGACACCCCTGCTTTAGAATGACTTCAAACTGAATGCATAATGAGCAAATTGTTTATCGGGTTCAGTAATTATTTACCGTACTTTTTGTACTATAGAGCACACCTGACTATAGCCGTACCAACCAAATTTAAAATAAAATTAAGATTTGTACATATATAAACCACACCTGACTATAAGCCGCAGGTGTTCATATTGTAACTTGAGATATTTACAGAGAAAGTTTTAATTAACGTAAATACTGGTACGTGCTTTTTTCGAACAGCGCCTACAGCAGAAACACGGCAGAAACACGGCAGTAAAACAACTGTAAAATGTCCAGCCTGTCGCCTCTGGAAGCCTTAAAATAAAGTTTCAAGTTTAACTTTAAAGGAAAAGTAACGTTATTTAACAATCTGAGCCTTCTTTCAGCAATAAAACAAGTAGTTTTACTCACCCATAGCAGTTTGGTGTCACTTGGAGCAGTTTCTTAGAAGTTATGTTGTAGCCGTTCTGTTCTACTAATGATCCCGTATCCGTTAGCGTGAGTGCTCGGGGCATTACTTTGCGCTCTCCAAATAACACAAACTTTAGCACTTTTCAAATCACAGAAGATCGCTGTGTCAGGGTAGACTTTTAGTGGATTCCAAAACGGCCTGAAACCCGATATGCAGCTATAGTTTCATTTGATGACATCATCAGAGAGGACAGTGCGCATGCGTGAACTCAGCTGTTTTGTAAACACCGCTAGTCCGAAAGAAGCTAACACCGCTCTGAACTTTTCTGTTGCGATATCGGGTTTCAGGCCTTTTTGGAATCCACTAAAAGTCTACCCTGACACAGCGATCTTCTGTGATTTGAAAAGTGCTAAAGTTTGTGTTATTTGGACACCGCAAAGCAGTGCCCCGAGCACTCACGCTAACGGATACGGGATCATAGAAGAACAGAACGGCTCAACATAACTTCTGCGATACTGCTCCAATTGACACCAAACTGCTATGGGTGAGTAAAACTACTTGTTTTATTGCCGAAAGAAGGCTCAGATTGTACAAAAAAACATTAATTTTCCTTTAAGGGTAAACCCCCTGAACTCAATCTCACAGAACTGTTGATACAGTTGGAGATTGATCTGTAGGAGATTTTAAGTGGCTAAAACAAGACTTCATTAATTCATGAACCCTCCTCGCTGTCTTGATAAAGAATGAATCCACACATAAGCCGCAGGGTCTGAAGTGTGAGAAAAAAGTAGCGGCTTATAGTCCAAAAAGTACTGTAATTATGGTTTGGAGTTGAGGTAATAACGAGTACTTTTTGTGACTAGGATCTTCATGTTTTTAAAGTGTTCCCTCTTCCTCCAGTGAATACGTGTGTGAATATTCTGTTTAGTGTTTTGTATCGTTGTCTCATGAGTTTGAAAAGTGTGTGCTGGATTGTCTTGTTTGTGTCGTGTTTGTGTTCAGTTAATCGGCGTGTGGATCGTCAGTGAGTGGATGGCGGGAGGGCATCCGGAGCAGCTGCAGATCGTGGAGCTGGGTCCAGGAAAAGGCTCTCTGATGAACGACGTCCTCAGAGTGAGTGAAGTGTTTTACATTTTAAGGATTTTCTTTGAAATTAATTTAGTTTAAAGACAAAATCAGCTTTTATGGACCTTTCTTGTGTTCTAACATTGTTCCCTCAAAAACATCTATAGATCTCTCCCAGGCCCTATTCAAACCCTCCTTATGGTCAGCAGTACGAGCCTGTACAAGGCTCCGCCCACAAGCCTACACCCCCAGGCTCCACACGACAAAAACATGAGACAAAACTGAACACGGCGACTGCACAAACCTGATGTGATGCACTGCAAAAAAGCTTGGCCAAAATGTAAGATAGAAACACTTAAATCATTACCTGGCCAGCCAAATGATATCTCTCTGTATTTCCTATACACCGCGATACCATTTGGACACCCTCCATCCACTCTCGCTCCTCCGGTTACAAACCGACTCCGCGATTCTGATTCGTTCAAAGATGGTGACGTCAGTGCACCCGCCTTTGCCCGCAAAGTCACTCTTAGGCAGCGGAAGTTCCGCCTCAGTTTTGAATCAAGATGGCGCAATCTCTGATTGGTTCACTTAGCTGTCTGTCTACGCGCAACCGCAGCGCATTTTGTGGATCAAGCGTTACCAGACTCATCTGCTGGTACAGCGATGAGTCATGGATTCTTCCAGGCAACTTAAATCATGAATCTGTCCAGGCAGCGAGATCATTTTACTTGACACCATCTGTCCATTTTCTTCCTCTTATCCGGGGCCGGGTCGCCGGGGCAACAGTCTAAACAGGGACTCCCAGACTTCCTTCACCCCGGACACTTCCTCCAGCTCCTCCGGGGGGACCCCAAGGTGTTCCCAGGCCAGCCGGGAGACATAGTCCCTCCAGTGTGTCCTGGGTCTTCCCCGGAGCCTCCTCCCGGTGGGACGTGCCCGGAACACCTCCCGAGGGAGGCGTCCAGGAGGATCCGGAACAGACACCCGAGCCAGACCAGGTCTAAACCGGGACTAAACCAGGTCTAAACTAGGACTAAACCAGGTCTAAACCAGGTCTAGACCGGGACTGAACCAGGTCTACTCCTCACCCTATCTCTAAGGGAGCGTCCAGCCTCTGTGGAGGAAACTCATTTCGGCCGCTTGTATCGGCGATCTCGTCCTTTCGGTCATTACCCAGAGCTCATGACCATAGGTGAGGGGAGGAACGTAGATCGACGGTAAATCGAGAGCTTTGCCTTTGGGCTCAGCTCCCTCTTCACCACAACGGTCCGGTACAGCGACCGCATCACTGCCGACACCGCACCGATCCACCTGTCAATCTCACGCTCCATCCTCCCCTCACTCGAGAACAAGACCCCGAGATACTTGAACTCCTCCACCTGAGGAGGACTCTCCACCACCCGGAGAGGACACCACCTTTTTCCGGTCGAGAACCCTGGCCTTGGATTTGGACCCTTACCCTTGACACGTTATCTTAAAATAAACTCCCTCTAGACGAGAATGAAGCCGTCTCAGAACTCATAAGTCGTTAATAAATCTGAAAACAAGATGAAGAACCTGATGTAAGTTTGAAATTCTTGTCCAGATCAGAGAAGTGTGTGCAGGAGTTTCATCAGTGGGACGTCCACTCTGAAGGGGGAGCGACACGGAGGGAAAAGGGAAGTTAAACTTATCAAACACATGAACACGTTGCTTTGGGCGCACTGCAGATTTCTCTGATTTGGCCAAGATTTTAAAACTTCTCTCAGGTTCTTCGTCTTGATTTCAGATTTCTCCTTCTGAATTTTTTGTCTTAAAAATTGTCACATAAATTTCTTCCAATTTAGGCAATAAATGTTTAAAAGAAGCTACAATCCATTTACTAAAGTTTCCCCTGCGACGCTGAACTTGTTTTAGAGTCAGTGATTCAGATTCGCTCGACTAAGACTATTTCAAGTGCTTCTATCAGGCCATGAACACTCGTCATGAACTGGTTTTAAGTTTATCTTAAACTGAACCTCCATAGACTTATTTCCAGCCCATGAAACTTCATTCTGGTCTAGAGGGAGTTTATTTGAAGAGAACAGATCATTTCACTACTTTAAAGTCATTTTCTGATAGATTGAAGTGTTTAGATCTTAAATTTTGGCCAAGCTTTTTTCGCAGTGTGTATACAGTAATCCCTGGTTTATCGCGGGGGTTAGGTTCCAGAAATAACCCGTAATAAGTGAAATTCACGAAGAAGGACAACTTTATATTTTACAATTATTCTACATGTTTTAAGGCTGTAAACGCCTCACCACACACATTATACACTTTTCTCAGACTGGAATTAACATTTTCTCACATTTCTCTCTCGTTTAAACACTCAAACTTTTGTAGATTTTCAACAAAATGTATTAATAGTGAAGTGGGGGGGACACGTGCACCTGCTCATCGTGGTCAAATCCGTGAGCAGCATGACCGGCACGAGGCCGTGCGTCCCACCCGGGACTGCGAGCACGAGACCGAGGCCGGCAGCGCCTGGACCGTGCCTCTGCCTCGGGACCGTCGAAGCAAACATGCACAAGAGCCGCACGAAACAAAGCAAAGAGCCACGTGGTGGTTTAATCCTGGTTTAGACCTGGTCTAGTCCTGGTTTAGTCCTGGTTTAGACCTGGTCTAGTCCTGGTTTAGACCTGGTCTAGTCCTGGTTTAGTCCTGGTTTAGTCCTGGTTTAGACCTGGTCTAGTCCTGGTTTAGACCTGGTCTAGTCCTGGTTTAGTCCTGGTTTAGTCCTGGTTTAGACCTGGTCTAGTCCTGGTTTAGACCTGGTCTAGTCCTGGTTTAGACCTGGTTTAGTCCTGGTTTAGATCTGGTCTAGTCCTGGTCTAGTCCTGGTCTAGTCCTGGTCTAGTCCTGGTCTAGTCCTGGTTTAGTCCTGGTTTAGACCTGGTCTAGTCCTGGTCTAGTCCTGGTTTAGACCTGGTTTAGACCTGGTTTAGTCCTGGTTTAGACCTGGTCTAGTCCTGGTCTAGTCCTGGTTTAGTCCTGGTTTAGTCCTGGTTTAGACCTGGTCTAGTCCTGGTTTAGTCCTGGTTTAGACCTGGTTTAGTCCTGGTTTAGACCTGGTATAGTCCTGGTTTAGTCCTGGTTTAGACCTGGTTTAGACCTGGTTTAGACCTGGTTTAGTCCTGGTTTAGACCTGGTCTAGTCCTGGTTTAGACCTGGTTTAGACCTGGTCTAGTCCTGGTTTAGACCTGGTTTAGACCTGGTTTAGACCTGGTCTAGTCCTGGTTTAGACCTGGTTTAGTCCTGGTTTGTACCTGGTTTAGACCTGGTTTAGACCTGGTTTAGACCTGGTCTAGTCCTGGTTTAGACCTGGTTTAGACCTGGTTTAGACCTGGTCTAGTCCTGGTTTAGACCTGGTTTAGTCCTGGTTTAGACCTGGTTTAGACCTGGTTTAGACCTGGTTTAGACCTGGTCTAGTCCTGGTTTAGACCTGGTTTAGTCCTGGTTTGTACCTGGTTTAGTCCTGGTCTAGTTCCGGTCTAATCCCGGTCTGGTCCCGGTTTAGTCCCGGTCTGGTCCTCATGTCTTAGTCCCGGTTTAGTCCCGGTCTGGTCCTCATGTCTTAGTCCCGGTTTAGTCCCGGTCTGGTCCTCATGTCTTAGTCCCGGTTTAGTCCCGGTCTGGTCCTCATGTCTTAGTCCCGGTTTAGTCCCGGTCTGGTCCTCATGTCTTAGTCCCGGTTTAGTCCCGGTCTGGTCCTCATGTCTTAGTCCCGGTTTAGTCCCGGTCTGGTCCTCATGTCTTAGTCCTGGTCTGGACTTCCTACAGATCCAGTGACTCATGTCTGGGCTCCTCGTGGATCCAGTGGGACTCCATGAGCCCCCCCGGGTCCCCCCCGGATCCCCCCCGGAGCCCCCCCCGGGTCCCCTCCGGAGCCCCCCCCGGGTCCCCTCCGGAGCCCCCCCGGGTCCCCCCTCTATAACATCTATATAAATGTGTCAAACTGAACACATTTTGTACTGTACAGGAGACACGGAGGAGAAGACAATCAGGACGCACAACACAATGTTCAGACACTAGAAAAAAAATTGAAAAAAAAAAACAAATCCGCGAGGCTGCGAAAAGTGAACCGCGATAGAGGGGGGACCACTGTATAACATTTTTAAATCGATAAAAAGAACACAGAGATGTGAATATTTGATGTGTTCCAGTTAAACTCCAGAGAAGTAAATGAGAGCGCCCCCTGTCTCCCTCAGGTGCTGCGTCAGCTCAGGTCGGTGATGGGCGGAGCCTCGGTCTCCGTTCACCTGGTGGAGGTGAGTCCCGTACTGAGCGCGCTCCAGGCCGAGGCGCTGACGGGGAGCGAGAGTCATGTGAGCGCAGAGGGGGAGGAGCCCGCGTATCGCCGTGGAAACACCCCCGACGGGATACAGGTGTCGTGGTACAGACGCATCCAGGACGTTCCCCCGGGTGAGGAGCACGAGGTCTTCTGTAAACCTCCCGTCACACGCACCAAAACTACATCCATCGTTTGTGCTGCAGAAAGTTTCGTTTGTGCGATTATGATTCTTTAGTGTGCGGCGTCGGCAGTGATGTGGTCGCTGTACCGGACCGTTGTGGTGAAGAGGGAGCTGAGCCGAAAGGCAAAGCTCTCGATTTACCGTCGATCTACGTTCCTCCCCTCACCTATGGTCATGAGCTCTGGGTAATGACCGAAAGGACGAGATCGCCGATACAAGCGGCCGAAATGAGTTTCCTCCACAGAGTGGCTGGACGCTCCCTTAGAGATAGAGTGAGGAGTAGACCTGGTTCAGTCCTGGTTCAGTCCTGGTTTAGTCCCAGTTTAGTCCTGGTTTAGACCTGGTTTAGTCCTGGTTTAGACCTGGTTTCGCCCAGTTTAGACCTGGTTTAGTCCTGCTTTAGTTCTGGTTTAGACCTGGTTTAGTCCTGGTTTAGTCCCGGCTTAGACCCAGTTTAGTCCTGGTTTAGACCTGGCTTAGTCCTGGTTTAGACCTGGTTTCGCCCAGTTTAGACCTGGTTTAGTCCTGCTTTAGTTCTGGTTTAGACCTGGTTTAGTCCTGGTTTAGTCCCGGTTTAGTCCCGGCTTAGACCCAGTTTAGTCCTGGTTTAGACCTGGTTTAGTCCTGGTTTAGACCTGGTTTCGCCCAGTTTAGACCTGGTTTAGTCCTGCTTTAGTTCTGGTTTAGACCTGGTTTAGTCCTGGTTTAGACCTGGTTTAGACCTGGTTTAGTCCCAGTATAGTCCTGGTTTAGTCCCGGCTTAGACCCAGTTTAGTCCTGGTTTAGACCTGGTTTAGTCCTGGTTTAGACCTGGTTTAGACCTGGTTTAGACCTGGTTTAGTCCTGGTTTAGACCTGGTTTAGACCTGGTTTAGTCCCAGTTTAGACCTGGTTTAGTCCCGGTTTAGTCCCAGTTTAGTCCCGGTTTAGACCTGGTTTAGACCTGGTTTAGTCCCGGTTTAGACCTGGTTTAGACCTGGTTTAGTCCTGGTTTAGACCTGGTTTAGACCTGGTTTAGACCTGGTTTAGACCTGGTTTAGACCTGGTTTAGTCCTGGTTTAGACCTGGTTTAGACCTGGTTTAGACCTGGTTTAGTCCTGGTTTAGTCCTGGTTTAGACCTGGTTTAGACCTGGTTTAGACCTGGTTTAGTCCTGGTTTAGACCCGGTTTAGACCCGGTTTAGTCCCGGTTTAGTCCCGGTTTAGTCCCAGTTTAGTCCCGGTTTAGACCCGGTTTAGACCCGGTTTAGTCCTGGTTTAGACCTGGTTTAGTCCTGGTTTAGACCTGGTTTAGACCTGGTTTAGACCTGGTTTAGTCCTGGTTTAGACCTGGTTTAGACCTGGTTTAGACCTGGTTTAGACCTGGTTTAGACCTGGTTTAGTCCTGGTTTAGACCTGGTTTAGACCTGGTTTAGACCTGGTTTAGTCCTGGTTTAGACCCGGTTTAGACCCGGTTTAGTCCCGGTTTAGTCCCGGTTTAGTCCCGGTTTAGTCCCGGTTTAGTCCCGGTTTAGTCCCGGTTTAGTCCCGGTTTAGTCCCGGTTTAGTCCTGGTTTAGACCTGGTTTAGTCCCGGTTTAGTCCCGGTTTAGTCCCGGTTTAGTCCCGGTTTAGACCTGGTTTAGTCCTGGTTTAGACCTGGTTTAGTCCCGGTTTAGTCCCGGTTTAGTCCCGGTTTAGTCCCGGTTTAGTCCCGGTTTAGACCCGGTTTAGTCCCGGTTTAGTCCCGGTTTAGACCTGGTTTAGTCCCGGTTTAGTCCCGGTTTAGTCCCGGTTTAGACCTGGTTTAGTCCTGGTTTAGACCTGGTTTAGACCTGGTTTAGACCTGGTTTAGTCCTGGTTTAGTCCTGGTTTAGTCCTGGTTTAGTCCTGGTTTAGACCTGGTTTAGACCTGGTTTAGTCCTGGTTTAGACCTGGTTTAGACCTGGTTTAGACCTGGTTTAGTCCCGGTTTAGTCCCGGTTTAGTCCCGGTTTAGTCCCGGTTTAGTCCCGGTTTAGTCCTGGTTTAGACCTGGTTTAGTCCTGGTTTAGACCTGGTTTAGACCTGGTTTAGTCCTGGTTTAGACCTGGTTTAGACCTGGTTTAGACCTGGTTTAGACCTGGTTTAGTCCTGGTTTAGACCTGGTTTAGACCTGGTTTAGACCTGGTTTAGTCCTGGTTTAGACCTGGTTTAGACCTGGTTTAGTCCCGGTTTAGTCCCGGTTTAGTCCCGGTTTAGTCCCGGTTTAGTCCTGGTTTAGACCTGGTTTAGTCCCGGTTTAGTCCCGGTTTAGTCCCGGTTTAGTCCCGGTTTAGTCCCGGTTTAGACCCGGTTTAGACCTGGTTTAGACCTGGTTTAGTCCTGGTTTAGTCCTGGTTTAGTCCTGGTTTAGTCCCGGTTTAGACCTGGGAGGTGTTCTGGGCACGTCCCACCGGGAGGAGGCCCCGGGGAAGACCCAGGACACACTGGAGGGACTATGTCTCCCGGCTGGCCTGGGAACGCCTTGGGGTCCCCCCGGAGGAGCTGGAGGAAGTGTCCGGGGTGAAGGAAGTCTGGGAGTCCCTGTTTAGACTGTTGCCCCGGCGACCCGGCCCCGGATAAGAGGAAGAACATGGACAGAGGGTTCTTTATATATCAGCAGTTTTATTTTCGTCACCAGCCCGAGTTTATTCCAAACATTATTTATTATTTTTACAGAAATTATATGACGTCATTTCCGCTCAAAACTAGTGAAGATAAACGATCTCCGGCTGTGAAAAAGTCTGTATTATTATACAAAATATGAATCAAAACCAAGTTACTAAAGACTGAAACAGACTTTTCCACAATAAATACTGTTAGAAATGAACTCGCACAAATGAAAACAGTCACAATACAAAACAGCACAAACTCATTTTCTGCCTGTTTTGAGGTTATTTCATATTTTGAGGGGCTGGTGATGAAAATAAAGCTGCTCATATAACAAACGGCACAAACAAAACACAAATGACTGACTGGTTTTAGAGTTTTAGAGCATTCTGGAGCTTCCTGGGGGCTGGATGAGCTTAATTTGAATCGATAATATTTCCAAAACTAAAGCAGCACAAACGACTGGCAAAGTTTTGGTGTAGTTTGTGTCTGATGGAGGTCAAATTCACACAGTTTCCCTGTAATAATCCTCTTTCTCTCCTCCTGCTGTCCCATTCTTCTCTTTCTCTCTCTCATCCTTTGTTCCTCTCTTTCCTGTTCCTCTCTCTTACCCTCCTGACTTCCTCACCTCTTTTCTTCTCTCGCTCTTCTCGCTGTCTTCCTCTCCCTCCGTCATCACTCCTCTCTCTCTCTCTCTCCTTGTTCTTTTCTTTCTCCCTCCCTTCCCTCTCGTTTCCCTCTCGTTCCCCTCTTGTTCTCCGTCCTCCTCAGGGTTCAGTGTCCACGTGGCTCAGGAGTTCTTTGACGCTCTGCCCATTCATAAGTTCCAGGTACACAAACCTCCACCTCCTCTGACGGTGTGATGGTCTCTGTGGTGGTGTCTCTGTGGTGTCTCTGTGGTGTCTCTGTGGTGGTGTCTGTGGTGTCTCTGTGGTGGTGTCTCGTGGTGGTGTCTCGTGGTGGTGTCTCTGTGGTATCTCTGTGGTGTCTCTGTGGTGGTGTCTCTGTGGTGGTGTCTCTGTGGTATCTCTGTGGTGTCTCTGTGGTGGTGTCTCTGTGGTGGTGTCTCTGTGGTGTCTCTGTGGTGTTGTCTCTGTGGTGGTGTCTCTGTGGTGGTGTCTCTGTGGTGGTGTCTCTGTGGTGGTGTCTCGTGGTGGTGTCTCTGTGGTGGTGTCTCTGTGGTGTCTCTGTGGTGATGTCTCTGTGGTGGTGTCTCTGTGGTGGTGTCTCTGTGGTGTCTCTGTGGTGATGTCTCTGTGGTGGTGTCTCTGTGGTGGTGTCTCTGTGGTGGTGTCTCTGTGGTGGTGTCTCTGTGGTGTCTCTGTGGTGATGTCTCTGTGGTGGTGTCTCTGTGGTGGTGTCTCTGTGGTGGTGTCTCTGTGGTGGTGTCTCTGTGGTGTCTCTGTGGTGTCTCTGTGGTGTCTCTGTGGTGATGTCTCTGTGGTGGTGTCTCGTGGTCTCCTGCTGTCTCTGTGGTGTCTCTGTGGTGGTGTCTCTGTGGTGGTGTCTCGTGGTCTCCTGCTGTCTCTGTGGTGTCTCTGTGGTGGTGTCTCTATGGTGGTGTCTCTGGTGTCTCTGTGGTGGTGTCTCTGTGGTGTCTCTGTGGTGGTGTCTCTGTGGTGTCTCTGTGGTGGTGTCTCTGTGGTGTCTCTGTGGTGATGTCTCTGTGGTGGTGTCTCGTGGTCTCCTGCTGTCTCTGTGGTGTCTCTGTGGTGGTGTCTCTGTGGTGGTGTCTCGTGGTCTCCTGCTGTCTCTGTGGTGGTGTCTCGTGGTCTCGTGGTGGTGTCTCTGTGGTGGTGTCTCATGGTGGTGTCTCTGTGGTGGTGTCTCGTTGGTGTCTCTGTGGTGGTGTCTGGTGGTGGTGTCTCTGTGGTGGTGTCTCTGTGGTGGTGTCTCTGTGGTGGTGTCTCTGTGGTGGTGTCTCGTGGTTGTGTCTCTGTGGTGGTGTCTCTGTGGTGGTGTCTCTGTGGTGGTGTCTCTGTGGTGGTGTCTCTGTGGTGGTGTCTCGTGGTCTCGTGGTGGTGTCTCTGTGGTGGTGTCTCATGGTGGTGTCTCTGTGGTGGTGTCTCGTGGTTGTGTCTCTGTGGTGGTGTCTCTGTGGTGGTGTCTCGTGGTCTCTGTGGTGGTGTCTCTGTGGTGGTGTCTCTGTGGTGGTGTCTCGTGGTGGTGTCTCGTGGTGGTGTCTCTGTGGTGGTGTCTCGTGGTGGTGTCTCTGTGGTGGTGTCTCGTGGTTGTGTCTCTGTGGTGGTGTCTCTGTGGTGGTGTCTCGTGGTGGTGTCTCTGTGGTGGTGTCTCGTGGTGGTGTCTCTGTGGTGGTGTCTCTGTGGTGGTGTCTCGTGGTTGTGTCTCTGTGGTGGTGTCTCTGTGGTGGTGTCTCGTGGTCTCTGTGGTGGTGTCTCTGTGGTGGTGTCTCGTGGTCTCGTGGTGGTGTCTCTGTGGTGGTGTCTCTGGTCTCGTGGTGTGTCTCGTGGTCTCGTGGTGGTGTCTCGTGGTGTCTCGTGGTGGTGTCTCTGTGGTGGTGTCTCTGTGGTCTCTTGGTGGTGTCTCTGTGGTCTCTTGGTGGTGTCTCGTGGTGGTGTCTCTGTGGTGGTGTCTCTGTGGTCTCGTGGTGGTGTCTCTGTGGTGGTGTCTCGTGGTCTCGTGGTGTCTCGTGGTGGTGTCTCTGTGGTGTGGTCTCGTGGTCTTGTGGTGGTGTCTCGTGGTGGTGTCTCTGTGGTCTCTTGGTGGTGTCTCTGTGGTCTCTTGGTGGTGTCTCGTGGTGGTGTCTCTGTGGTGGTGTCTCGTAGTCTCGTGGTGGGTCTCGTGGTGGTCAGTCTCGTGGTCTCGTGGTCGGTCTCGTGGTCGGTGTCTCTGTGGTGTGGTCTCGTGGTCTTGTGGTGGTGTCTCGTGGTGGTGTCTCTGTGGTGGTGTCTGTGGTCTCGTGGTCTCGTGGTGGTGTCTCTGTGGTGGTGTCTCGTGGTCTTGTGGTGTCTCTGTGGTGGTGTCTCTGTGGTGGTGTCTGTGGTCTCGTGGTGTCTGGTGGTGGTGTCTCTGTCCTCCTGTTTGAAGGTGGTGTTGTTTGTTCTTGTAGAAGACTCCCAGAGGTTGGAGGGAGGTTCTTGTGGACATCGACCCCGAGAAACACGAGCAGCTGCGATTTGTCCTGTCGCCAAACGCCACACTGGCGTCTTCCACCCTCGTACAGGTGAGTCCGGTCCTGGTTCAGTCCTGGTCCTGGTTCAGTCCTGGTTCAGTCCTGGTCCTGGTTCAGTCCTGGTCCAGTCCTGGTCCTGGTTCAGTCCTGGTTCAGTCCTGGTCCTGGTTCAGTCCTGGTTCAGTCCTGGTCCTTGTTCAGTCCTGGTCCTGGTCCAGTCCTGGTCCTGGTCCAGTCCTGGTCCTGGTTCAGTCCTGGTTCAGTCCTGGTCCTGGTTCAGTCCTGGTCCAGTCCTGGTCCTGGTTCAGTCCTGGTTCAGTCCTGGTCCTGGTTCAGTCCTGGTCCAGTCCTGGTCCTGGTTCAGTCCTGGTTCAGTCCTGGTCCTGGTTCAGTCCTGGTCCTTGTTCAGTCCTGGTCCAGTCCTGGTCCTGGTTCAGTCCTGGTTCAGTCCTGGTCCTGGTTCAGTCCTGGTCCAGTCCTGGTCCTGGTTCAGTCCTGGTTCAGTCCTGGTCCTGGTTCAGTCCTGGTCCAGTCCTGGTCCTGGTTCAGTCCTGGTTCAGTCCTGGTCCTGGTTCAGTCCTGGTCCAGTCCTGGTCCTGGTTCAGTCCTGGTTCAGTCCTGGTCCTGGTTCAGTCCTGGTCCTGGTTCAGTCCTGGTTCAGTCCTGGTCCTGGTTCAGTCCTGGTTCAGTCCTGGTCCTGGTTCAGTCCTGGTCCTGGTTCAGTCCTGGTCCTTGTTCAGTCCTGGTCCTGGTCCAGTCCTGGTCCTGGTCCAGTCCTGGTCCTGGTTCAGTCCTGGTTCAGTCCTGGTCCTGGTTCAGTCCTGGTCCTGGTTCAGTCCTGGTCCTGGTTCAGTCCTGGTTCAGTCCTGGTCCACTCCTGGTCCAGTCCTGGTCCTGGTCCAGTCCTGGTCCTGGTTCAGTCCTGGTCCAGTCCTGGTCCTGGTTCAGTCCTGGTCCTGGTTCAGTCCTGGTCCTGGTTCAGTCCTGGTCCTGGTTCAGTCCTGGTTGTGGTCTCCTTCAGCCCGGGGAGCGGCGTGACCACGTGGAGGTGTGTCCAGAAGGGGGCGTGGTCATGCAGCACCTGTCGAAGAGGATCTGTGAGACGGGAGGCGCCGCTCTGATCTCAGACTACGGCCACGACGGGACCAAGACCGACACCTTCAGAGTAAAGTCCTCCTCAGATCTTTCTCCAAGCCTGGTTCAGTCCTGGTTCAGTCCTGGTTCAGTCCTGGTTCAGTCCTGGTTTAGACCTGGTTTAGTCTTGGTTTAGTCCTGGTTTAGTTCTGGTTTAGACCTGGTTTAGACCTGGTTTAGACCTGGTTTAGTCCTGGTTTAGACCTGGTTCAGTCCTGGTTCAGTCCTGGTTCAGTCCTGGTTCAGTCCTGGTTCAGTCCTGGTTTAGACCTGGTTTAGACCTGGTTTAGACCTGGTTTAGTCCTGGTTTAGTCCTGGTTTAGACCTGGTTTAGACCTGGTTTAGACCTGGTTTAGACCTGGTTTAGTCCTGGTTTAGTCCTGGTTCAGTCCTGGTTCAGTCCTGGTTTAGTCCTGGTTTAGTCCTGGTTTAGTCCTGGTTTAGTCCTGGTTTAGTCCTGGTTCAGTCCTGGTTCAGTCCTGGTTTAGACCTGGTTTAGTCCTGGTTTAGATCTGGTTTAGTCCTGGTTTAGACCTGGTTTAGACCTGGTTTAGACCTGGTTTAGACCTGGTTTAGTCCTGGTTCAGTCCTGGTTTAGTCCTGGTTTAGACCTGGTTTAGACCTGGTTTAGACCTGGTTTAGTCCTGGTTCAGTCCTGGTTTAGTCTAACCTGGGAAATCCCAGGCTGCTTTCGTTCGTTCCGATCTGAAAGACAGCCTGACAACTAGGCTAAGCGAGCTCTCCTGATTCTGGGAGCCAATCAGAGAGCGGGGAGGGGTGGAACGACGGTGACACGTACTACGTGACAAACGGAAACTTGTAGTTTGAACTGACAACTGACATGATTGGCTCTGGGCTACGTATACGCCAAATGATAGACATTCGTAATGCCCAATAAACGGCCGTTGGCGATCGTAAACCACACCTCCACTACGAGATATTCAGTAGGTGTTTCCAGACCATATATCACTGTGATATGGTCTGGTGTAAACCAGTCCTGGGTGGAGAATGATCCCGGTCCTGTGTGTGCAGGGGTTTAAAGATCACCGGCTCCACGACGTGCTAACCTCGCCGGGGTGGGCGGACCTCACCGCAGACGTGGACTTCAGTTTCCTGCGCAGATGTGCGGGGGGCGTGGCCTGTGTGGGACCTGTCAATCAAAACTGCTTCCTCCGAAACATGGGCATCGACGCAAGACTACAGGTGATGAACGAGAACTGAACCGGGACTGAAACAGGACTAAACAGGGACTGAAACGGGACTGAACCGGGACTGAAACAGGGACTGAAACAGGGACTGAAACAGGGACTGAAACAGGGACTGAAACAGGACTGAAACAGGACTGAAACAGGGACTAAACCAGGACTGAAAGAGGACTGAAACAGGACTAAACAGGGACTGAACCGAGACTGAACCGGGACTGAAACAGGACTGAACCGGGACTGAATCAGGACTAAACAGGGACTGAAACAGGGACTGAAACAGGGACTGAAACAGGACTGAAACAGGACTGAACCGGGACTGAAACAGGACTAAACAGGGACTGAAACGGGACTGAACCGGGACTGAAACAGGGACTGAAACAGGGACTGAAACAGGGACTGAAACAGGGACTGAAACAGGGACTAAACCAGGACTGAAAGAGGACTGAAACAGGACTAAACAGGGACTGAACCGAGACTGAACCGGGACTGAAACAGGACTGAACCGGGACTGAATCAGGACTAAACAGGGACTGAAACAGGGACTGAAACAGGGACTGAAACAGGACTGAAACAGGACTGAATCAGGACTAAACAGGGACTGAACCGAGACTGAACCGGGACTGAAACAGGACTGAACCGGGACTGAATCAGGGACTAAACCAGGACTGAAAGAGGACTGAAACGGGACTGAACCGGGACTGAAACAGGACTGAAACGGGACTGAACCGGGACTGAAACAGGACTGAAACGGGACTGAACCGGGACTGAATCAGGACTGAAACGGGACTGAACCGGGACTGAAACAGGACTAAACAGGGACTGAAATGGGACTGAAACGGGACTGAACCAGGATTAAACCAAGGCTAAACCAGGGACTAAATTGGGTCGGTACTGGTCAGAACCGTGTCAGGTCTTTTGACCGAAGTCCCCAAACGTTTGCGCGTTCTGTTTCAGGTTCTGTTGAAGAACTGTCCGGACTCTGCCTCTCGCTCGGATCTTCTGCGCTCCTTCCACGCCCTGATGGACCCGGGCCAGATGGGAGAGAGGTTCCAGTTCTTCGGAGTCCTGCCCCTGAGCCGAGTCCAGAGGCCGAGACCGCAGACCGGACTAAACCTGGACAAGACCCGGAGCCCGGCCCCGCTCCCTGTGGCCGGATTCACCGAGCTCCAATACGCCTGAAGGGCATTTGAGCGGTTTGTGCTCGTGGTGAATATTTATCACACTATTACAGCAGTTCAGCCACAGTTTGTGGAGAAAACGTTTTTTTAAAATGACAAAAATACCATAAGGAGCTCCTCTGCTTATGTCGTCAGGAAAAGTCCAAAACACAGACACAGTTCAGGCACAAGGAAGGACTTTCTCTGACACCTTCAGTTCACTAAATAAAGACTAAATAAAGGTGTCGTCATTTATTTTTATTTGTCAAAGCATAACTGTCGTTTAAATTAGATGACCCTTGACTCTTTTTAATGCTACGGTTGCTACGTAAAGAACTTCATGAAAAGTCATTTTGAAGATGGAACCACAAACTGAAGATCCACCTGAAGAGGAGAACCAGGTCTGAGCCAAACAGGGTCTGAACCTGAGAGTGAAGCCCAGAGAGAGTGCCCTGTCCTGGGGTACGTCTGCTCCGACACCCCCTCGTGCTCCAGGAGTCCAGGATAAACGAGACTCAAACCCACTTTTAAAAAAACACGTTCATTTATTAAAAAATAATAAAGACATGAATACATGCAGTGTGTTTGCAGTTCCTGGTTCACTTCCATTTGTCCTGGTTCAGTCCTGGTTTAGTCCTGGTTCAGTCCTGGTTCAGTCCTGGTTTGGTTCTGTACTGGTCCCATCTCTGGTCGTCGCTCTCGTGGGTCAGGTATCTCTGTCCAAACTTTCGCTCGAACTCCCTCAGGTCCAGCCAGGTCTCATAATCCTGCAACACAGACCGGGATTAAACCAGGATTAAACCAGGACTAAACCAGGTCTAAACCAGGACCAGGTCTGGGTCTGTACCTGGAGCCAGGGGTGGCTGAGGGTTTTGTCGACACTGAATCTTTTCCTGATCTTGACCTGGAGCAGACTCGAGATCAGGTCCATCGCTGTCGACAACACAGAGGAAGAAATAAATAAAAGACTTTTTAAAACTCATGAAATGTGTGTGAGATACCCGCTCTGGCCCCTCCCCCCGGACCTGTACCCACTCTGGCCCCTCCTCCCGGGCCCGTACCCGCTCTGGCCCCTCCCCCCGGGCACGTACCCGCTCTGGACCCTCCCCTCGGGCCCGTACCCGCTCTGGCCCCTCCCCCCGGGCATGTACCCGCTCTGGCCCCTCCCCCTTTAGCCCCTCCCCATGGGCACGTACCCGCTCTCGCCCCTCCCCCCGGGCATGTCCCCGGTCTGGCCCCTCCCCCCGGGCACGTACCCGCTCTCGCCCCCCCCCTGGGGCACGTACCCGCTCTGCCCCCTCCCCTCGGGCACGTACCCACTCTGGCCCCTCCTCCCGGGCGCGTACCGCTCTGGCCCCTCCCCCCGGGCTTGTACCCGCTCTGGCCCCTCCCCCCAGGCACGTACCCGCTCTGGCCCCTCCCCCCAGGCACGTACCCGCTCTGGCCCCTCCCCCCGGGCTTGTACCCGCTCTGGCCCCTCCCCCCGGGCCCGTACCCGCTTTGGCCCCTCCCCCTTTAGCCCCTCCCCATGGGCACGTACCTGCCCTGACCCCTCCCCTCGGGCACGTACCTGCTCTGGCCCCTCCCCCCGGGCACGTACCCGCACTGGCCCCTCCCCCCAGGCACGTACCCGCTCTGGACCCTCCCCTCGGGCCCGTACCCGCTCTGGCCCCTCCCCCCGGGCATGTACCCGCTCTGGCCCCTCCCCCCGGGCACGTACCCGCTCTGGCCCCTCCCCTCGGGCACGTACCCGCTCTGACCCCTCCCCTCGGGCACGTACCCACTCTGGCCCCTCCTCCCGGGCCCGTACCCGCTCTGGCCCCTCCCCCCCGGGCTTGTACCCGCTCTGGCCCCTCCCCCCGGGCACGTACCCGCTCTGGCCCCTCCCCCCGGGCACGTACCCGCTCTGGACACCTCTCCCCAGGTCTTGCTCGGGTACATGAAGGCGGCGTTGTGGATCTGTTCGTTGATGTCCTCGTCTTCATTAAAGGGGAAGGTTCCGCTCAGACTCACGTAGACGATCACGCCCACGCTCCACATGTCCAGCGAACGGTTATAGCCCCGCCCCCTCAGCACCTCGGGCGCCAGGTACGCCGGCGTGCCCACCACCGAGCGCCGGAACGAACGCTCGCCAATGATGCGGGCGAAACCGAAGTCACAGAGCTTCACCTGAGGGACGAGGAGGTCTGGTTTAGTCCTGGTTTAGTCCTGGTTCAGTCCTGGTTCAGTCCTGGTTCAGTCCTGGTTTAGTCCAGGTTTAGTCCTGGTTCAGACCTGGGGCAGAGGGTCAGAGGAGGTCAGGAGGACGTTCTCCGGTTTCAAGTCACAGTGAACGATGTTTTTGGAGTGCAGATGTTTCAGAGCCACCAGGACCTGAGGAGCAGAAGATACAAGAGACTCTGAGTCCCACAGTGTCTCCTTTAAAGACACTGTGGGACTTTATCTCATGGTCATAAAGTAAAGGCCCAAAACCACCAGAATCATGAGGAGGAACCTGGTGGTGCGTTCAGGGTCTGACCTGAGTGAGGAGGAACCTGGTGGTGCGTTCAGGGAGCCGGCCTTTCTCGCTCGACAGAATCATCTCCAACATGTCGCCCTGGAGTTTGTCCATCACCACAAACACCTTCTCTGGACTCTCGAACATGGACTGAAGAGAAACCACCCCAGGGTGCTGCACGGTCTGAACACACAGGACAGACCATGTGACGGTGTTTGGGGGTTTTTTGGTCTGGTGTGGTGTAGTTTGGTCTGGTCTGGTTTGGTCTGGTGTGGTCTGTTCTGGTCTGGTCTGGTTTGGTGTCATCTGCTCTGGTGTGGTCTGGTTTGGTCTGGTGTGGTCTGCTCTTGTCTGGTTTGGCCTGGTTTGGTGTGGTCTGCTGTGGTGTGGTTTGGTCTGATGTGGTGTAGTTTGGTCTGGTGTGGTGTAGTCTGTTCTGGTCTGGTTGGGTGTTGTCTGCTCTGGTCTGGTGTGGTCTGGTTTGGTCTGCTCTTGTCTGGTTTGGCCTGGTTTGGTGTGGTCTGGTTTGGTGTGGTCTGGTTTGGTGTGGTCTGGTTTGGTTTGGTCTGGTTTGGTTTGGTCTGCTGTGGTCTGGTTTGGCCTGGTTTGGCCTGGTCTGGTGTGGTCTTGTCTGGTTTGGCGTGGTCTGGTTTGGTGTGGTCTGGTTTGGTCTGGTGTGGTCTGTTCTGGTTTGGCCTGGTTTGGTGTGGTCTGGATTGGTGTGGTCTGGTTTGGTGTGGTCTGGTTTGGTTTGGTCTGCTGTGGTCTGGTTTGGCCTGGTCTGGTGTGGTCTTGTCTGGTTTGGCCTGGTTTGGCGTGGTCTGGTTTGGTGTGGTCTGGTTTGGTTTGGTCTGCTGTGGTCTGGTTTGGCCTGGTTTGGCCTGGTCTGGTGTGGTCTTGTCTGGTTTGGCCTGGTTTGGTGTGGTCTGGTTTGGTGTGGTCTGGTTTGGTGTGGTGTGGTTTTGTTTGGTCTGGTGTGGTCTGTTCTGGTTTGGTTTGGTCTGCTGTGGTCTGGTTTGGCCTGGTTTGGTGTGGTCTGGTGTGGTCTTGTCTGGTTTGGCCTGGTTTGGCGTGGTTCGGCCTGGCACCTGCAGGATGGCCGCCTCGTTCTTCAGCTCGCTCTCCTGTTTGTTTGGGAAGCGCAGTTTATCGATGATTTTGATCGCCACGTCTCTTCCTGTTTCCCGGTGTTTCCCTGGTAACGGAAAAGTCGGTCTGTGGAGCTTTTCCGCAGTTTCACCTCAAAATAAAACCGTAAAAAAAAACTCACCTCCATAAACGACGCCGAACTGCCCCGAGCCCAGAACCTCGTCCGTGAAGATCTGATACACGGAGCTGATGTCCTGAGGGAGAACCAGGAGAACCACGAGGACCACGGGAACCAGGAGAACCAGGAGAACCACGAGGACCACGGGAACCAGGAGAACCACGGGAACCACGAGGACCACGGGAATCAGGAGAACCACGGGAACCACAGGAATCAGGAGAACCACGGGAACCACGAGAACCAGGAGAACCACGAGAACCACGAGAACCAGGAGAACCACGAGGACCACGGGAACCACGAGGACCACGGGAACCACGAGAACCAGGAGAACCACGAGAACCACAAGAACCAGGGGAACCATGGGAACCAGGAGAACCACGAGGACCACGGGAACCAGGAGAACCATGAGAACCACGAGGACCACGGGAACCACGAGAACCAGGGGAACCACGAGGACCACGGGAACCACGAGAACCAGGAGAACCACAAGAACCAGGGGAACCAGGGGAACCACGAGGACCACGGGAACCACGAGAACCAGGAGAACCACAAGAACCAGGGGAACCAGGAGAACCACGAGGACCACGGGAACCAGGAGAACCACAAGGACCACGGGAACCACGGGAACCAGGAGAACCACGAGGACCACGGGAACCAGGAGAACCACAAGGACCACGGGAACCACAGGAACCACGAGGACCACGGGAACCAGGAGAACCACGAGGACCACGGGAACCACAAGAACCACGGGAACCACAGGAACCACGGGTCAGAACGGCCGTTACCATGGAGACACAATGCACTGATATGATCAATAATAAAACTAGAGGCACAGACAATAAAACAATAATAATGATCAAATAAACGCTCAGATTTAATTACAATTAAAACAATAAAACTAATAAAATAAAATAAAAAAAAGAGCAAAACCACCAAATAAAACCACCGTCCATTTTCTTCAATACTGGACACAACGATCAATACAAAACTAGGTCACACTGAACCAGGACTGAACCAGGACTAAACCAGGTCTAAACCAGGACTGAACCAGGACTAAACCAGGACTAAACCAGGACTGAACCAGGACTAAACCAGGACTAAACCAGGACTGAACCAGGTCTACTCTTCACTCTATCTCTAAGGGAGCGCACAGCCACTCTGTGGAGGAAACTCATTTCGGCCGCTTGTATCGGCGATCTCGTCCTTTCGGTCATTACCCAGAGCTCATGACCATGTTTATTTTTTTTCATTAATATTTTATTTTATATATTTTATTTATAGCCTATTTTTGTGTTTTTGCTCAAAATATCCCCTCAAGACCAAGACCAAGTTCCAGGTCAGATCTGTGGAGAGGCGACCCCGCTCAGTCAGAACGCCTCTAAAAACCTCCTGTGACTGAATAAATGTAAAGTCGAGCTGTTTAAAGTCACACTGTGGAACATTCCAGACAGAGCAGTGACGTATCCATGGAAACAAGCAGGAGAGGGACCCCAAAGTGCCACAGTGCAGCTTTATCCTCCAGTCTCACACACTCACCTGGGACCCGCCGGACCCGCCCTGGGACCGCTCCTCTGAGGGGCAGAACACAAAGTCAGAACACCTGTCAATCATATTTACACATCTTAGCCCCGCCCTCCACAGTCACAGCTCCGCCCCTAAAATGTAAATCTATTTTTTATGAATTTATTTAAAATGTTTTTGTGTTTATTTAAAAGAGAGAAACTGAACTGGACTTTTCAATCAATACTGGACACAACGATCAATACAAAACTAGGTCACACTAAACCAGGACTAAACCAGGACTAAACCAGGACTGAACCAGGACTGAACCAGGACTAAACCAGGACTGAACCAGGACTAAACCAGGACTAAACCAGGACTAAACCAGGACTAAACCAGGACTGAACCAGGACTAAACCAGGACTGAACCAGGACTAAACCAGGACTAAACCAGGACTAAACCAGGACTGAACCAGGACTAAACCAGGACTGAACCAGGACTGAACCAGGACTGAACCAGGACTAAACCAGGACTGAACCAGGACTGAACCAGGACTAAACCAGGACTAAACCAGGACTGAACCAGGACTGAACCAGGACTAAACCAGGACTGAACCAGGACTAAACCAGGACTGAACCAGGACTGAACCAGGACTGAACCAGGACTGAACCAGGACTAAACCAGGACTGAACCAGGACTGAACCAGGACTAAACCAGGACTGAACCAGGACTAAACCAGGACTAAACCAGGACTAAACCAGGACTAAACCAGGACTAAACCAGGACTGAACCAGGACTAAACCAGGACTAAACCAGGACTAAACCAGGACTAAACCAGGACTAAACCAGGACTAAACCAGGACTGAACCAGGACTGAACCAGGACTGAACCAGGACTGAACCAGGACTAAACCAGGACTGAACCAGGACTGAACCAGGACTGAACCAGGACTAAACCAGGACTGAACCAGGACTGAACCAGGACTGAACCAGGACTAAACCAGGACTAAACCAGGACTGAACCAGGACTAAACCAGGACTGAACCAGGACTGAACCAGGACTGAACCAGGACTAAACCAGGACTAAACCAGGACTAAACCAGGACTGAACCAGGACTGAACCAGGACTGAACCAGGACTAAACCAGGACTAAACCAGGACTGAACCAGGACTGAACCAGGACTAAACCAGGACTGAACCAGGACTAAACCAGGACTGAACCAAGACTGAACCAGGACTGAACCAGGTCTAAACCAGGTCTAAACCAGATCTAAACCAGGTCTAAACCAGGACTAAACCAGGACTAAACCAGGACTGAACCAGGTCTAAACCAGGTCTAAACCAGGTCTAAACCAGGACTAAACCAGGACTGAACCAGGACTAAACCAGGACTGAACCAGGACTGAACCAGGACTGAACCAGGACTAAACCTGGACTGAACCTGGACTGAACCTGGACTGAACCAGGACTGAACCAGGACTGAACCAGGTCTGAACCAGGACTAAACCAGGTTTAAACCAGGTTTAAACCAGGTTTAAACCAGGTCTAAACCAGGACTAAACCAGGACTAAACCAGGACTAAACCAGGTTTAAACCAGGTTTAAACCAGGTCTAAACCAGGACTAAACCAGGACTAAACCAGGACTAAACCAGGACTAAACCAGGACTGAACCAGGTTTAAACCAGGACTAAACCAGGACTAAACCAGGTCTAAACCAGGTCTAAACCAGGACTGAACCAGGTTTAAACCAGGTTTAAACCAGGTCTAAACCAGGACTAAACCAGGTCTAAACCAGGACTAAACCAGGACTGAACCAGGACTGAACCAGGTTTAAACCAGGACTAAACCAGGACTAAACCAGGACTAAACTAGGACTAAACCAGGTCTAAACCAGGTCTAAACCAGGACTGAACCAGGTTTAAACCAGGTTTAAACCAGGTCTAAACCAGGACTAAACCAGGTCTAAACCAGGTTTAAACCAGGTCTAAACCAGGACTAAACCAGGACTAAACCAGGACTGAACCAGGTTTAAACCAGGTCTAAACCAGGACTGAACCAGGTTTAAACCAGGTCTAAACCAGGACTAAACCAGGACTAAACCAGGACTGAACCAGGACTGAACCAGGACTGAACCAGGACTGAACCAGGACTAAACCAGGACTAATATTCTGAGTGCAGCAGATGTGATGCTGTTAATGGATTAAAGGAAAATTCTCAGATGAGCCTAAAACTGAGAAATGGAGCAGAAAATCCTCTTAAAGGTCCCATGGCATGAAATTTTCACTTTCTGAGGTTTTTGAACATTAATGTGAGCTCCCCTACCCTGTTTAGCCCCCCCCGGTTAAAAGTTGTGAAATGTCTAAACTGAGCATTTGCGATCCTTTTCTGCGTTAGAAAAAATCAGAGCTCAAACGGGCGATTTTGAACAAGGAAACTTATTGACATCAGATGGAAAAAAGAAATGCAAATGCAGTTCCACCCCCGTCTGTCTGTACTCAGCGTCTCTGTAAATCACGCCCAGAGAGTTTGGACTGCGAATGCGCTAGGCAATGCAAAATGTGTTTTTTTATTTGCCTGGAGGCACGTCCGAGTGTTTCTAGGCTCGGAAGTCCTTTATCTGAGCCTCTGGACCTTTGAACAGCAGTGGTTTAATTTTATTTTCTGTGGAAATGTGTTTATTTTTCAATGGAACGCTTCAAATCTCTCCCCCCGTGCAAAAACACGGAAATGGATCAGCTGAGAGCTCAGAGCGAGAGCGGAGAGTTTGGCCACGCCCCCACCCTCTACTATTGGCCAGCTCTTTTCTCCTCATTTGCATTCAAGCAACAACGCCCATTATGGAGTGTTCTGAGGGAGAAAAAATACTCTTTCTCATCTTATCTCTGTTTCTCATGCACTGAGTGTTGATTTTGAAGAAGGATTCATTTACAGTATTAGGGAACCATTAAAGGGATATGCCACCCCCAGGTCAAATTTGGGCATCTCCCCACAGTCCAGAGACTAAAATAAGTGGTGGAAAGCGTTTTCCTGCTCACCCAGCCATTGTCCGAGTCTGTCGCCACTGACCGCCGCGGTATCTGCAGCTCCTCCGCCTTAGACTGGAGTCTAACGTCGCCAGAGAAAGATTTCGGCCAAAAGGAATTAATTTGCTCGATGCGTTTCCCAATTACTTTCTGTGTAGTGCGCATTCATATCGAGTGCAAATAAATGTGCAAATCAACACAGAGAGCTTGCCTTGGTCATTTTGGGTGGGAACTATTTTCCAGTGCGTAAGAATACAGCCGTATCACGCACCACGTTGTGCAACAGGGGAACTCCCTTCCCGGTGCGTAACAGGGATTCCCCTGGCAGCGTACTGCGTGATACGGCTGTATTCTTACGCACTGGAAAATAGTTCCCACCCAAAATGACCAAGTCAAGCTCTCCGTGTTGATTTGCACATTTATTTGCACTCGATATGAATGTGCACTACACACAAAGTAATTGGGAAAAGCATCGAGCAAATTAATTCCTTTTGGCCGAAATCTTTCTCTGGCGACGTTAGACTCCAGTCTAAGGCGGAGGAGCTGCAGATACCGCGGCGGTCAGTGGCGACAGACTCGGACAATGGCTGGGTGAGCAGGAAAACGCTTTCCACCACTTATTTTAGTCTCTGGACTGTGGGGAGATGCCCAAATTTGACCTGGGGGTGGCATATCCCTTTAAGGAGCCATATAAAAGCATCAAGAAGTACCATGACATGGGATCTTTAATCTGTTTCAGTCCCTCCTCCTCCTCTGTCCTCCTCCCGTCTCCTCCTGTCCTCTTGTCTCCTCCTGTCCTCCTCCTCTGCTCCTCCTGTCCTCCTCCCGTCTCCTCCTGTCCTCCTCCTCTGCTCTTCTGTCCTCCTCCTGTCCTCCTCCTGTTTCCTCCTGTCCTCCTCCTGTTTCCTCCTGTCCTCCTCGTGTCCTCCTCCTCTGCTCCTTCTGTCCTCCTCCTGTCCTCCTCCTGTCCTCCTCCTGTCCTCCTCCTCTGTCCTCCTCCCGTCTCCTCCTGTTTCCTTCTGTCCTCCTCCTGTCCTCCTCCTCTGCTCCTCCTGTCCTCCTCCTGTCCTCCTCCTGTCCCTCACCGGGCTGTGCTGGTGTCTCTGTCTCGGTGATGGGTCTCAGAGCTTGTCTCAGGGCTCTCTTCCAGCTCTGCACCTCAGATCCCGGGTCTGGACCAGGATCTGGACCAGGATCTGAACCGGACTTTGAACCCTCTCCTCCTGAGTCCTCCACGATGTAGTAGACCACGGAGGAGGTGACCAGCGAAAACCGGGCTCTGGTCCCCGAGTCCGAGTCCTGGTTTAGATCCGGGTTTGGGTCCACGGAGGAGTCCACCCTGAGGATCTCAGACAGAGGCAACTCCTGCAAACAGACAGGAATAAGAGACAAAGTCCTCAGTCCTGGTTTAGTCCCGGTTTAGTCCTGTTTTAGTCCTGGTTCAGTCCTGTTTTAGTCCTGGTTCAGTCCTGTTTTAGTCCTGGTTCAGTCCTGGTTTAGTCCTGGTTTAGTCCTGGTTTAGTCCTGGTTTAGTCCTGATTTAGTCCTGGTTTAGTCCTGGTTTAGTCCTGATTTAGTCCTGGTTCAGTCCTGGTTTAGTCCTGATTTAGTCCTGATTTAGTCCTGGTTCAGTCCTGTTTTAGTCCTGGTTCAGTCCTGGTTTAGTCCTGGTTTAGTCCTGGTTTAGTCCTGGTTTAGTCCTGATTTAGTCCTGGTTTAGTCCTGATTTAGTCCTGGTTTAGTCCTGGTTTAGTCCTGATTTAGTCCTGGTTCAGTCCTGGTTTAGTCCTGATTTAGTCCTGGTTCAGTCCTGGTTTAGTCCTGGTTTAGTCCTGTTTTAGTCCTGATTCAGTCCTGGTTTAGTCCTGATTTAGTCCTGGTTTAGTCCTGGTTTAGTCCTGTTTTAGTCCTGGTTCAGTCCTGGTTTAGTCCTGATTTAGTCCTGATTTAGTCCTGGTTCAGTCCTGTTTTAGTCCTGTTTTAGTCCTGTTTTAGTCCTGGTTCAGTCCTGGTTTAGTCCTGATTTAGTCCTGGTTTAGTCCTGGTTTAGTCCTGGTTTAGTCCTGGTTTAGTCCTGATTTAGTCCTGGTTCAGTCCTGGTTTAGTCCTGATTTAGTCCTGATTTAGTCCTGGTTCAGTCCTGTTTTAGTCTCACTTTAGTCTTGGTTTAGTCCTGTTTTAGTCTCAGTTTAGTCTTGGTTTAGTCCTGATTTAGTCCAGATTTAGTCCTGGTTTAGTCCTGATTTAGTCCTGGTTTAGTCCTGTTTTAGTCGTGGTTTTAGTCTTGTTTTAGTCTCAGTTTAGTTCTGTTTTAGTCCTGATTTAGTCCTGATTTAGTCCAGATTTAGTCCAGATTTAGTCCTGGTTTAGTCCTGATTTAGTCCTGGTTTAGACCTGGTTTAATCGTGGTTCAGTCCTGGTTTAGTCCTGGTTTAGTCCTGGTTTAGTCCTGATTTAGTCCTGATTTAGTCCTGGTTCAGTCCTGTTTTAGTCTCACTTTAGTCTTGGTTCAGTCCTGTTTTAGTCTCACTTTAGTCTTGGTTTAGTCCTGATTTAGTCCAGATTTAGTCCTGGTTTAGTCCTGATTTAGTACTGGTTTAGTCCTGATTTAGTCCTGGTTCAGTCCTGTTTTAGTCCTGGTTCAGTCCTGATTTAGTCCTGGTTTAGTCCTGGTTTAGTCCTGGTTTAGTCCTGATTTAGTCCTGGTTTAGTCCTGATTTAGTCCTGGTTTAGTCCTGGTTTAGTCCTGATTTAGTCCTGGTTCAGTCCTGGTTTAGTCCTGATTTAGTCCTGGTTCAGTCCTGGTTTAGTCCTGATTTAGTCCTGATTTAGTCCTGGTTCAGTCCTGGTTTAGTCCTGGTTTAGTCCTGATTTAGTCCTGGTTTAGTCCTGGTTTAGTCCTGATTTAGTCCTGGTTCAGTCCTGGTTTAGTCCTGATTTAGTCCTGATTTAGTCCTGGTTCAGTCCTGTTTTAGTCCTGGTTCAGTCCTGGTTTAGTCCTGGTTTAGTCCTGGTTTAGTCCTGGTTTAGTCCTGATTTAGTCCTGGTTTAGTCCTGGTTTAGTCCTGGTTTAGTCCTGGTTCAGTCCTGGTTTAGTCCTGATTTAGTCCTGATTTAGTCCTGGTTCAGTCCTGTTTTAGTCCTGGTTCAGTCCTGGTTTAGTCCTGGTTTAGTCCTGGTTTAGTCCTGGTTTAGTCCTGATTTAGTCCTGGTTTAGTCCTGATTTAGTCCTGGTTTAGTCCTGGTTTAGTCCTGATTTAGTCCTGGTTCAGTCCTGGTTTAGTCCTGATTTAGTCCTGGTTCAGTCCTGGTTTAGTCCTGGTTTAGTCCTGTTTTAGTCCTGGTTCAGTCCTGGTTTAGTCCTGATTTAGTCCTGGTTTAGTCCTGGTTTAGTCCTGTTTTAGTCCTGGTTCAGTCCTGGTTTAGTCCTGATTTAGTCCTGATTTAGTCCTGGTTCAGTCCTGTTTTAGTCCTGTTTTAGTCCTGTTTTAGTCCTGGTTCAGTCCTGGTTTAGTCCTGATTTAGTCCTGGTTTAGTCCTGGTTTAGTCCTGGTTTAGTCCTGGTTTAGTCCTGATTTAGTCCTGGTTCAGTCCTGGTTTAGTCCTGATTTAGTCCTGATTTAGTCCTGGTTCAGTCCTGTTTTAGTCTCACTTTAGTCTTGGTTTAGTCCTGTTTTAGTCTCAGTTTAGTCTTGGTTTAGTCCTGATTTAGTCCAGATTTAGTCCTGGTTTAGTCCTGATTTAGTCCTGGTTTAGTCCTGTTTTAGTCGTGGTTTTAGTCTTGTTTTAGTCTCAGTTTAGTTCTGTTTTAGTCCTGATTTAGTCCTGATTTAGTCCAGATTTAGTCCAGATTTAGTCCTGGTTTAGTCCTGATTTAGTCCTGGTTTAGACCTGGTTTAATCGTGGTTCAGTCCTGGTTTAGTCCTGGTTTAGTCCTGGTTTAGTCCTGATTTAGTCCTGATTTAGTCCTGGTTCAGTCCTGTTTTAGTCTCACTTTAGTCTTGGTTCAGTCCTGTTTTAGTCTCACTTTAGTCTTGGTTTAGTCCTGATTTAGTCCAGATTTAGTCCTGGTTTAGTCCTGATTTAGTACTGGTTTAGTCCTGATTTAGTCCTGGTTCAGTCCTGTTTTAGTCCTGGTTCAGTCCTGATTTAGTCCTGGTTTAGTCCTGGTTTAGTCCTGGTTTAGTCCTGATTTAGTCCTGGTTTAGTCCTGATTTAGTCCTGGTTTAGTCCTGGTTTAGTCCTGATTTAGTCCTGGTTCAGTCCTGGTTTAGTCCTGATTTAGTCCTGGTTCAGTCCTGGTTTAGTCCTGATTTAGTCCTGATTTAGTCCTGGTTCAGTCCTGGTTTAGTCCTGGTTTAGTCCTGATTTAGTCCTGGTTTAGTCCTGGTTTAGTCCTGATTTAGTCCTGGTTCAGTCCTGATTTAGTCCTGATTTAGTCCTGGTTCAGTCCTGGTTTAGTCCTGTTTTAGTCCTGTTTTAGTCCTGTTTTAGTCCTGTTTTAGTCCTGGTTCAGTCCTGGTTTAGTCCTGATTTAGTCCTGGTTTAGTCCTGGTTTAGTCCTGATTTAGTCCTGGTTTAGTCCTGGTTTAGTCCTGATTTAGTCCTGGTTCAGTCCTGGTTTAGTCCTGATTTAGTCCTGATTTAGTCCTGGTTCAGTCCTGTTTTAGTCTCACTTTAGTCTTGGTTTAGTCCTGTTTTAGTCTCAGTTTAGTCTTGGTTTAGTCCAGATTTAGTCCAGATTTAGTCCTGGTTTAGTCCTGATTTAGTCCTGGTTTAGACCTGGTTTAATCGTGGTTCAGTCCTGGTTCAGTCCTGGTTCAGTCCTGGTTTAGTCCTGGTTCAGTCCTGTTTTAGTCCTGTTTTAGTCCTGGTTCAGTCCTGTTTTAGTCCTGTTTTAGTCCTGTTTTAGTCCTGACCTTGTAGAACTTGGACTCGTTCTGGTTCTGATACAGAGTCAGACTTTTTGTGTCCAGTCTCCAGAAGTGTCTCTTCCTCTGAAACAAAATCAAAAAAGTTTTAAGATCGTCTGAAAACTGAAGAGAAAAAAAACACAAAAGTGATTTAGAGAGCGCATTTTGATTTTCCTGTGATCAGGGCGTCCACGGGTCTGTTCAGGAGTTTGATTTTGAAGTCAGTTTTTTGTGGTCAGATTGAGATGCGTGTGTGGGCGTGGCCTGCTGTGGGTGTGGTCTGCTGTGGGTGTGGTCTGCTGTGGGTGTGGTCTGCTGTGGGTGTGGTCTGCTGTGGGCGTGGTCTGCTGTGGGTGTGGTCTGCTGTGGGTGTGGTACGTTGTGGGCGTGGTCTGCTGTGGGTGTGGTACGTTGTGGGCGTGGTCTGCTGTGGGTGTGGTACGTTGTGGGTGTGGTACGTTGTGGGTGTGGCCTGCTGTGGGCGTGGTCTGCTGTGGGCATGGCCTGCTGTTGCCACGGTGACGGCGGTGTGGCGTTGCCGTGGTTACCAGGTCGTCGCGGCTGCTGTAGTGGACCATCCATCCCTCCTTCACCGCCGCAGAACTGCAGCGCTTCGTCTGACGCACCGACTGCACCACCCGCATCAGAGGAATGTTCACCGGACTAAAGACCGGGACAGAACCAGGTCAGGACCAGGACTAAACCAGGACTAAACCAGGACTAAACCAGGACTAAACCAGGACTGAACCAGGACTAAACCAGGACTAAACCAGGTCTAAACCAGGACTAAACCAGAACTAAACCAGGACTGAACCAGGATTAAACCAGGACTAAACCAGGACTAAAACGGGACTAAACCAGGACTAAAACAGGACTAAAACAGGACTAAACCAGGACTAAATCTGTACTAAATCAGGACTAAACAAAGACTAAACTGAGACTAAAAGAGGACTAAACCAGGACTAAACCAGGACTAAACCAGGACTAAATCAGGACTGAACCAGAACTGAACCAGGACTAAAACGGGACTAAACCAGGACTAAACCAGGACTAAACAAAGACTAAACTGAGACTAAAAGAGGACTAAATCAGGACTAAACCAGGACTAAACCAGGACTAAATCAGGACTGAACCAGGACTAAACCAGGACTAAACCAGGTCTAAACAAAGACTAAACTGAGACTAAAAGAGGACTAAATCAGGACTAAACCAGGACTAAACCAGGACTAAACCAGGACTGAACCAGGTCTAAACCAGGTCTAAACCAGGTCTAAACCAGGACTGAACCAGGACTGAACAGTTGTGTGTTCTTGACCTGGGTTCTGTGCTGTCCTCTTGTCCTTCTGTCTCTGGTCCATTTGAGTCGAGTCCTTCACGGTCAGAACCCTCCTCCACCGGTACTGGACCAAGACCCAAGACCGAACCAAGACCAGAACCCAAGACCGACTCTGGACTCTGGAGGTCGGGATCTGAGGAAAGAAACAGACAAAGGACAGAAATAAACATGGAATAAAAGAAATTCAGATGATACTAAAACAAATCCCGGTCCAGTCCCGGTCCAGTCCCGGTCCAGTCCCGGTCCAGTCCCGGTCCAGTCCCGGTCCAGTCTCACCTCCGTTGGGGTCCGTTTCTCCGGGACAGTCTCTTTGGGCGTTTGGCGCACATTTTTTGTGACAGACGAATTTACAATCTGAAAAACAAAATATAAAACACAATTAAAAGTCTGAACTTGATTTTTAATCTAAGGTCGTTTTCACCCCTTGTTTGGTTCGTTTAAATGAACCAGAGTTCATTTGCTCCTTTGATTCGGACATTTTGTTCTGGCGTGAATAAAAACCAAAAATCTCGATCCGGAGCAAACAAGCGAACTGAGACCACCTAAAAAGGTCGGTCTCAGCCAGGCCTGGACTGGTAATTGGGCATACCGGGCATTTTCCCGGTGGGCCGACAGTCCTAGGGGCCAATGCCCTTCTTCTTCTTTTTTTTTTTTTTTTTTTTTTTTTTTGTTTTACTTAGAGACCGGCCCACAATTAAGGACTGAACCAGGACTAAACTGGGACTAAATCAGGATTGAACCAGGACTAAACCAGGAATAAATCAGGATTGAACCAGGACTAAACCAGGAATAAATCAGGATTGAACCAGGACGAAACCAGGAATAAATCAGGATTGAACCAGGACTAAACCAGGAATAAATCAGGATTGAACCAGGACTAAACTAGGACTAAATCAGGATTGAACCAGGACTAAACTAGGACTAAATCAGGGTTGAACCAGGACTAAACTAGGACTAAATCAGGATTGAACCAGGACTAACCTAGGACTAAATCAGGGTTGAACCAGGACTAAACTAGGACTAAATCAGGGTTGAACCAGGACGAAACTAGGACTAAATCAGGAGGATTGAACCAGGACTAAACTAGGACTAAACCAGGATTGAACCAGGACTAAACCAGGAATAAATCAGGGTTGAACCAGGACTAAACTAGGACTAAATCAGGGTTGAACCAGGACGAAACTAGGACTAAATCAGGAGGATTGAACCAGGACTAAACTAGGACTAAACCAGGATTGAACCAGGACTAAACCAGGAATAAATCAGGGTTGAACCAGGACGAAACTAGGACTAAATCAGGGTTGAACCAGGACGAAACTAGGACTAAATCAGGAGGATTGAACCAGGACTAAACCAGGAATAAATCAGGGTTGAACCAGGACGAAACTAGGACTAAATCAGGGTTGAACCAGGACTAAACTAGGACTAAATCAGGATTGAACCAGGACTAACCTAGGACTAAATCAGGGTTGAACCAGGACTAAACTAGGACTAAATCAGGGTTGAACCAGGACGAAACTAGGACTAAATCAGGGTTGAACCAGGACGAAACCAGGACTAAATCAGGAGGATTGAACCAGGACTAAACCAGGAATAAATCAGGGTTGAACCAGGACGAAACTAGGACTAAATCAGGATTGAACCAGGACTAAACCAGGAATAAATCAGGGTTGAACCAGGACGAAACTAGGACTAAATCAGGGTTGAACCAGGACGAAACCAGGACTAAATCAGGAGGATTGAACCAGGACTAAACCAGGAATAAATCAGGGTTGAACCAGGACGAAACTAGGACTAAATCAGGATTGAACCAGGACGAAACTAGGACTAAGTCAGGTAAGTTACAGTGTGAAAGTGAACCGCACCAAAATAAAAAATATATAAAAAATTTGGTCCGGACCAAAGCAAGTGAACTATGGGACTTTCCTGGTGTGAAAACGACCTAAGAGACGTTTGGTCCTAGAACAGAAATATTTCATGTAAAACAGTTTTTCCACTCTGATCCTGACTTTAGAAGCACTTTGCACAACTCTCAGAGACCAACTAGCATGCTGACAGTGCCCTTCCTGATTGTGGGCCTCACCTCGACACTGCAGGCCCTGCCGGAACAGACCCCGGAGCGGCCGCGCACACAGACCGCACGGCGTCGGGCGGGAGAACGAGTGAACGGAGAACGTGTGAGGAACCTTCAGTCTTCTGTCCACCAGGGGGCGCTGAGGCACACAGAGGCTGTTACTGCTTTAACCACCAGGGGGCGCTGACCGGAGTCCACATCCACACCAGAACCAGGTGACACCACACTGACCTCTGGGTCCAGGCCCGTGGATCTGGTCCGGTCTGAGGTCCGGTCTGAGGTCAGACTCAGAGCTGAGGACCTTCTCCTGGAACGTTCTCCACTGCAGCTGCTCAGGAGCTTAAACACACAACGCTTATGGAAGTTCAAGCCACAACCTGCAGAGACAGACCAGGACTGAACCAGGACTGAACCAGGACTAAACCAGGACTGAACCAGGACTGAACCAGGACTGAACCAGGACTAAACCAGGACTAAACTAGGACTGAACCAGGACTAAACCAGGACTGAACCAGGACTGAACCAGGACTAAACCAGGACTAAACCAGGTCTAAACCAGGACTAAACCAGGACTAAACCAGGACTAAACCAGGACTGAACCAGGACTAAACCAGGACTAAACCAGGACTAAACCAGGTCTAAACCAGGTCTAAAGCCGGTCTAAATCCGTCCTAAACTCGTCCTAAACCTGGCCTAAACCCGGTTAAACCCTGTCTAAACCCGGTCTAAACCCAGTCTAAACCCGGTTAAACCCGGTCTAAACCCAGTCTAAAGCCGGTCTAAACCCGGTTAAACCCGGTTAAACCCGGTCTAAACCCGGTCTAAAGCCGGTCTAAACCCGGTCTAAACCTGGTTAAACCTGGTCTAAACCCTGTCTAAAGCCGGTCTAAACCCGGTCTAAACCCTGTCTAAAGCCGGTCTAAACCCGGTCTAAAGCCGGTCTAAACCCGGTCTAAACCTGGTTAAACCCGGTCTAAGCCCGGTCTAAAGCCGGTCTAAACCCGGTTAAACCCGGTTTAAACCCGGTCTAAACCAGGTCTATGCCCGGTTAAACCCGGTCTAAAGCCAGTCTAAACTCGGTCTAAACCCGGTCTATGCCCGGTCTAAAGCCGGTCTACACCCGGTCTAAACCCGGTCTAAACCCGGTCTAAACCCGGTCTAAACCGGGTCTATGCCCGGTTAAACCCGGTCTAAAGCCAGTCTAAACCCGGTCTAAACCCGGTCTATGCCCGGTCTAAAGCCGGTCTAAACCCGGTCTAAACACGGTCTAAACACGGTCTAAACCCGGTCTATGCCCGGTTAAACCCGGTCTAAAGCCAGTCTAAACCCCGTCTAAACCCGGTCTAAACCCAGTCTAAAGCCGGTCTAAACCCGGTCTAAACCCGGTTAAACCCGGTCTAAGCCCGGTCTAAACCCAGTCTAAACCCGGTCTAAAGCCGGTCTAAACCCGGTTAAACCCGGTTAAACCCGGTCTAAACCCAGTCTAAACCCAGTCTAAACCCAGTCTAAACCCGGTCTAAACCCGGTCTAAACCCGGTCTAAACCCAGTCTAAAGCCGGTCTAAACCCGGTCTAAACCCGGTCTAAACCCGGTTAAACCTGGTCTAAACCCAGTCTAAACCCGGTCTAAACCCGGTCTAAACCCGGTTAAACCTGGTCTAAACCCAGTCTAAACCCGGTCTAAACCCGGTCTAAAGCCGGTCTAAACCCGGTCTAAACCCGGTTAAACCCGGTCTAAGCCCGGTCTAAAGCCGGTCTAAACCCGGTTAAACCCGGTCTAAACCGGGTCTATGCCCGTTTAAACCCGGTCTAAAGCCAGTCTAAACCCGGTCTAAATCCGGTCTATGCCCGGTTAAACCCGGTCTAAACCCGGTCTAAAGAAAGTCTAAACCCGGTCTAAACCCGGTCTAAGCCCGGTCTATGCCCGGTCTAAAGCCGGTCTAAACCCGGTCTATGCCCGGTCTAAAGCCGGTCTAAACCCGGTTACACCCGGTCTATGCCCGGTCTAAAGCCGGTTAAACCCGGTCTAAACCCGGTCTATGCCCGGTTAAACCCGGTCTAAACACGGTCTATGCCCGGTTAAACCGGGTCTAAACCCGGTCTAAAGAAAGTCTAAACCCGGTCTAAACCCGGTCTAAGCCCGGTCTATGCCCGGTCTAAAGCCGGTCTAAACCCGGTTAAACCTGGTCTAAACCCGGTATATGCCCGGTTAAGCCCGGTCTAAACCGGGTCTAAACCGGGTCTAAACCGGGTCTAAAGCCGGTCTAAACTGGGTCTATGCCTGGTTAAACCCGGTCTAAACCCGGTCTATGCCCGGTCTAAACCCGGTCTAAAGCCGGTCTAAACCCGGTCTAAACCTGGTTAAACCCGGTCTAAACCTGGTTAAACCCGGTCTAAGCCCGGTCTAAAGCCGGTCTAAACCCGGTTAAACCCGGTCTAAACCGGGTCTATGCCCGGTTAAACCCGGTCTAAACCCGGTCTAAAGCAAGTCTAAACCCGGTCTATGCCCGGTCTAAACACGGTCTAAACCCGGTCTATGCCCGGTCTAAACACGGTCTAAACCGGGTCTATGCCCGGTTAAACCCGGTCTAAACTCGGTCTAAACTGGGTCTATGACTGGTTAAACCCGGTCTAAACCCGGTCTAAACCCGGTCTAAACTGGGTCTATGCCCGGTTAAACCCGGTCTAAACCCGGTCTAAACCCGGTCTAAACCCGGTCTAAACCCGGTCTAAACCCGGTCTATGCCCGGTCTAAAGCCGGTCTAAAGCCGGTCTTACCCTCACACTTGAGGCCCTGGCGGACCAGCCCCCACAGCATGAGGCCGCAGTGGTCGCAGAACGCCGGGGCGCGGTACGAGTGGACGGTCAGAGAGTGAGGCCGCGGCTCCACGCCGAGCGACTGAGCTGCAACACAAAACCGCCGTTTCCATGACGATTAACAAGTCAAAACTAAACACATTACCCTCTGAAGTCCTCAAGATCCCGCAAACAGCTGCTGGTCCATCTGGACCTTCCCCGTTTAGGCGAGTTTTTGGACCTGAGCGCCCAGACGATTCGGCGGAACCGTAACCGGACTTTGGGACTTACCGGACAGAACCACCTCCACCGTGTCCCCCTGCTGGACCTGGCGAGCGCTGCAGATCCTCTGGAGCAGGTTTTCTGACGTCGGGTCATGTCTGAACAACAAGAGCTCCCGCTTCAGAGCGCCGAGTCCAGAGTCCGGGAACTAGACCGAGACCAGGGGCCAGACCGGGACCAGACCAGAGCCCAGACCGGGACCAGACCAGGACCAGACCGGGACCAGACCAGGGACCAGACCAGGACCAGACCAGGACCAGACCAGGACCAGACCGGGACCAGACCAGGACCAGACCGGGACCAGACCAGGACCAGACCAGGACCAGGATCAAGAGAAATTAGGTTAGAATAATGAGCAGAACAAGCAGAAAACTAGGCAATGGCTACAGGAACCCTTCTACTACTACTACTACTGCTACTACTACTACTGCTACTACTACTACTGCTACTGCTGCTACTACTGCTACTGCTGCTACTACTGCTACTACTGCTACTACTACTACTGCTACTACTACTACTGCTACTGCTGCTACTACTGCTACTGCTGCTACTACTGCTACTACTGCTACTACTACTACTGCTACTACTACTACTGCTACTGCTGCTACTACTGCTACTGCTGCTACTACTGCTACTACTGCTACTACTACTACTACTACTACTACTACTACTACTACTACTACTGCTACTACTACTGCTACTACTACTACAGTATAAAAGCTGTCTGCAGATGGTTCGGTTTTACACAGATTAATACCGGATATCGTTGTCACTACTATTAGTACTACTACTGCTAGTGATAGTACTACTAATACTAATCCTGGTACTGCATCAGAGCGTGTACTGCGTGTACTGCGTGTACTGTGTGTACTGCAGATAAACACGTCACAGATGGAGACGTGTTTTTACTGCAGCGGATTAAATCTGTGACCTCTGAGTCCGATTTTAAACATTTTTCTGCTTTTCTGTTTCCTTCCGGTTCTTCTATAATCCGATAAAAGCAAGACCATTACAGAACTAAACCAGGACTAACTCAGGACTAAACCAGGACTGAACCAGGACTAAACCAGGACTGAACCAGGACTGAACCAGGACTAAACCAGGACTAACTCAGGACTAAACCAGGACTGAACCAGGACTAAACCAGGACTGAACCAGGACTAAACCAGGACTGAACCAGGACTGAACCAGGACTAAACCAGGACTGAACCAGGACTAAACCAGGACTAAACCAGGACTGAACCAGGACTGAACCAGGACTAAACCAGGACTAAACCAGGACTAAACCAGGACTACACCAGGACTGAACCAGGACTGAACCAGGACTGAACCAGGACTAAACCAGGACTAACCCAGGACTAACCCAGGACTGAACCGGGTCTGGACTCACCTTCTGGTCCGTGAGGGAGCAGACCCGGTCTCTGATGGCGTTGAGGGTCAGATCGTTGGGGTCAAACGTCACGACTTCTCGTCTGAGGCCGACCTGCAGAGTGAAGGCCACGCCCCCCGCGGGAGCGTGCACGTGAGACGCCCTGCGCACGTGCTCAGGGGCGCGCACGTGAGGGGAGCCCGGGTCCGACAGGTGCCCGGAGAGCGGCGGGCGAGGGGGCGGGCCGGGGGTCGGGCGAGGGGGCGGGCCGGGGCCACCGTGAGCCGACGACATCTGGAGGTCAAATTAATCAATAAAATAAATAAATAAGAATAGAATAAATGAAATAAAAAAAAAAAAAATAATAATTAAATAAAAATCAAATAAATGAAAAATAAATAAAAATAAAATAAATGAAATAAAAATAAAATAAAACTCAAATAAATGAAATGGAAATAAATAAAAATCAAATAAATGAAATAAAAATAAATAAAACTCAAATAAATGAAATAAAAATAAATTTAAAAAAATTTAATAAAAATCAAATAAATGAAAAATAAATAAAAATAATATAAATGAAATAAAAATAAAATAAAACTCAAATAAATGAAATAAAACTCAAATAAATGAAATAAATGAAAAATAAATAAAAATCAAATAAATGAAATAGAAATAAATAATCAGATAAATGAAATAAAAATAAATAAAAATCAAATAACTAAAATAAAAATAAATAAAAATCAAATAAATGAAATAGAAATAAATAAAAACCTAATAAATGAAATAAAAATCAAATAAATGAAATAAAAATAAATACAAATCAAATAAATGAAATAGAAATAAATAAAAATCAAATAAATGAAGTAAAAATAAATAAAAATCAAATAAATGAAATAAAAATCAAATAAAACTCAAATTAATGAAATAAAACTCAAATAAATGAAATAAAAATCAAATAAATGAAATGGAAATAAATAAAAATCAAATAAATGAAATAAAAATAAATAAAACTCAAATAAATGAAATAAAAATCAAATAAATGAAATAAAAATAAAATAAAACTCAAATAAATGAAATAAAAATCAAATAAAACTCAAATAAATGAAATAAAAATCAAATAAATGAAATAAAAATCAAATAAATGAAATAGAAATAATCAATTAAATGAAATAAAATAAAACTCAAATGAAATAAAAATCAAATACAAATAAATAAAAATCAAATAACTAAAATAAAAATAAATAAAAATCAAATAAATGAAATAGATATAAATAAAAATCTAATAAATGAAATAAAAATCAAATAAATGAAATAAAAATCAAATAAAAAGAAATACAAATCAAATAAATGAAATACAAATAAATAAAAATCAAATAAATGAAATAAAAATAAATAAAACTCAAATAAATGAAATAGAAATCAAATAAAAATAAATAAAAATCAAATAAATGAAATAAAAATAAATAAATATCAACTAAATGAAATAAAAACAAATAAAACTCAAATAAATGAAATAGAAATCTAATAAATAAAAATCAAATAAATGAAATAAAAATAAAATAAAACTCAAATAAATGAAATAAAAATAAAATAAAACTCATAAATGAAATAAAAATCAAATAAATGAAATAAAAATCAAATAAACGAAATAGAAATAAATAATCAATTAAATGAAATAAAATAAATAAAACTCAAATAAATGAAATAAAAATCAAATAAAAATAAATAAAAATCAAATAACTAAAATAAAAATAAATAAAAATCAAATAAATGAAATAGATATAAATAAAAATCTAATAAATGAAATAAAAATCAAATAAATGAAATAAAATTCAAATAAAACTCAAATAAATGAAATAAAACTCAAATAAATGAAATAGAAATAAATAAAAATCAAATAAATCAAATAAAAAACAAATAAAACTCAAATAAATGAAATAAAAATCAAATAAATAAAAATCTAATAAATCAAATAAAAATCAAATAAAAATCAAATAAATGAAATAAAAATAAAATAAAACCCAAATAAATGAAATAAAACTCAAATAAATGAAATAAAACTCAAATAAATGAAATAGAAATAATCAAATAAATGAAATAAAAATAAATAAAAATGAAATAAATGAAATAGAAATAAATAAAAATGAAATAAAAATAAATAAAAATCAAATAAATGATTTCATTTATAAAACTCAAATAAATGAAATAAAACTCAAATAAAAATAAATAAAAATCAAATAACTGAAATAGAAAAAAATAAAAATCAAATAAATGAAATAAAAATAAATAAAAATCAAATAAATGAAATAAAAATCAAATAAATGAAATAAAAATAAATAAAACTCAAATAAATGAAATAGAAATCAAATAAAAATAAATAAAAATCAAATAAATTAAATAAAAATCAAATAAATGAAATAAAAATAAATAAAAATCAAGTAAATGAAATAAAAATAAAATAAATGAAATAAAAATCAAATAAATGAAATAAAAATCAAATAAATAAAAATCTAATAAATGAAATAAAAATAAAATAAATAAAAATCTAATAAATGAAATAAAAATAAAATAAAACCAAAATAAATGAAATAAAATCAAAATAAAATGTTCCACAGTGTGGCTTTAAACAGCTCTACTTTACATTTATTCAATCACAGGTGGTTTTAGAGACATTCTGACTGTGAGCGGGGTCGCCTCTCCACAGATCTGACCTGGAATTTGGTCTGGTTTGGTCTCCGTGAAGATAGAAAGGTTTAATGCCGTACTGTGGAACATTCCAGACAAACCGATAACATCTCCATGGAGATGGAGTTATGCAATGCAGCTTTAAGTTGTTCTGATGTTTCCTCCTCAAACACAGAGCGGGTTAGAGCTGTGTTTATTTTTCACATGTAATTTAAAAAATCTATACATGAAATCAATAAAAATAAAATCAATTAAATCAATAAATGAAATAAATAAATGAAATGAAATAAATAAATAAAAATTAATTAAATTAAATCTATACATGAAATCAATAAAAATAAAATCAATTAAATCAATAAATGAAATCAATAAAAATAAAATAAATGAAATCAATAGCCTACATGAAATAAATACAAATTTAATTAATTAATTAATAAATAAAATAAAAATGGTGACGTATGTATTAATTTTGTTTGAGGAACTCTTATCTCCAAAGCTCCAAACGCTCTGTTCCACCTCGTGATGTCATCAAGTGAACAGCTCCTTTTCCCTTTAGTTCAGTCGACATCGGCGACTCCAGGACTGAAATGATCCAGATGATTCTAGTGAAGGTGTGTGGAGTTTAAAAACACAGTGGAGCACTTCCTGTGTCACCACATGATGACATCACAAGGTGG
>JAVJIX010000105.1:280000-282500 GCA_036785185.1 Paratrypauchen microcephalus | reverse complement strand
AGTCCTGGTTTAGTCCTGGTTTAGACCTGGTTTAGTCCTGGTTTAGACCCGGTTTAGACCTGGTTTAGACCCGGTTTAGTCCTGGTTTAGTCCTGGTTTAGACCTGGTTCAGTCCTGGTTTAGACATGGTTTAGACCTGGTTTAGACCCGGTTTAGTCCTGGTTTAGACCTGGTTTAGTCCCGGTTTAGTCCCGGTTTAGACCCGGTTTAGTCCTGGTTTAGTCCTGGTTTAGTCCTGGTTTAGACCTGGTTTAGTCCTGGTTTAGACCCGGTTTAGACCTGGTTTAGACCCGGTTTAGTCCTGGTTTAGTCCTGGTTTAGACCTGGTTCAGTCCCGGTTTAGACATGGTTTAGACCTGGTTTAGACCCGGTTTAGTCCTGGTTTAGACCTGGTTTAGTCCCGGTTTAGTCCCGGTTTAGACCCGGTTTAGTCCTGGTTTAGTCCTGGTTTAGTCCTGGTTTAGTCCTGGTTTAGACCTGGTTTAGTCCTGGTTTAGACCCGGTTTAGACCTGGTTTAGACCCGGTTTAGTCCTGGTTTAGTCCTGGTTTAGACCTGGTTCAGTCCTGGTTTAGACATGGTTTAGACCTGGTTTAGACCCGGTTTAGTCCTGGTTTAGACCTGGTTTAGACCCAGTTTAGACCCGGTTTAGTCCTGGTTTAGACCTGGTTTAGTCCTGGTTTAGACCTGGTTTAGACCCGGTTTAGACCCGGTTTAGTCCTGGTTTAGACCTGGTTTAGTCTTGGTTTAGACCCGGTTTAGTCCCGGTTTAGTCCTGGTTTGGACCCGGTTTAGACCCGGTTTAGACCCGGTTTAGTCCTGGTTTAGTCCTGGTTTAGACCTGGTTTAGACCCGGTTTAGTCCTGGTTTAGTCAGGGAAGACCCGGGACACGCTGGAGGGACTATGTCTCCCGGCTGGCCTGGGAACGCCTTGGGGGGTTGGAGCTGGAGGAAGTGTCTGGGGTGAAGGAGGTCTGGGAGTCCCTGTTGCCCCGGAGACCCGGCCCCGGATAAGAGGAAGAACATGGAGGGAGTATTATCTCTTACATTAATATTAAACTGATCTGTCTCCACCTCCAGAAAGTTCCACACTGAACCTTTAATACAGACTGACTTTTTCTTTTCCTTCTCCGTTTGTTCAGGCCCAGTGGAGGAGAACCTGGAGCTGAGGGCCCCGGAGCTGAGGGCCCCGGAGCTGAGGGCTCCGGGGCTGAGGGCTGAGGGCCCCGGAGCTGAGGGCCCCGGCTGAGGGCCCCGGAGCTGAGGGCCCCGGAGGGAACCTGCGCGCGACGTTCTCCTCTTCCGGTTCGTGTTTTGTTTTTGTTTTAATTGCGCCTCATTTGCATACTGGCTCCTGATTGGCCGAGGCGCAGTCCCGGGGCGCGTGTCACCTGATCCCGTCCGAGTCCCGAGGCTCGTGCCAAACTTCAGGATTCAGTTTCAGCTCCGGGACACCCGCGACTCCACCGCGTCCCCACCGCGACTCCACCGCGACTCCACCGCGACTCCACCGCGACTCCACCGCGTTCCCACCGCGTCTGTCCCGTGGATTTACCCACTCCGCGCCGCTGTCCCCGCTGTCCCCGCTGTGGGACATGTTTCCTGGACTCGTCTGACCGTGAAGAGCCGGAGCGGAGCCGGAGCCGGAGAGGAGCCGCAGAGGAGCCGGAGAGGAGGAGCCGGGGTCCGCGGACGGGACCGGGATGGAGTCGGTCAGTCAGTGGACACCGCAGCAGGTGGCCGCGTGGATGAGAGGTGAGCCGAGAGCCGAGAGAGCCGTGAGATCCGTGAGCCGTGAGAGCCGTGAGAGCCGAGAGCCGAGAACAGTTTCCTCCTGTCCGGGTGGACACACTAAACACCTCCGTTTGTTCCGTTTGTTCCGTCGTGTTGTATTTATGAGTTCAAAGAAACAAACGGTGAAGGGTCAGAGGGTCAGAGGGTCAGAGGGGGCAGAGGGGGCAGAGGGGCAGAGTGGAGGTGGGCAGGTCTGGACTGGGACAAAAAAATGGCCCTGGCATTTTTGGCTTAGACCGGCCCCTCATAATTAGTCCTGGTTTAGTCCTGATTAGCCCTGGTTTAGTCCTGGTTCAGACCTGTTTTAGTCCTGATTTAGACCTGATTAGTCCTGGTTCAAACATGATTTAGTCCTGGTTTAGTCCTGGTTCAGACCTGATGTAGTCCTGGTTTAGTCCTAAATTGTGGGCCAGTCTCTAAGTAAAAAAAAAATAAAGAAGGGCATCGGCCCCTAGGACTGTCGGCCCACCGGGAAAATGCCCGGTATGCCCAATTACCAGTCCAGGCCTGGAGGTGGGAGATCCCTGAAGTTAAAGTCCCTTTCAGTGTCCACACCTGATCTCCTCACACCTCCTCAGGTCTCAGAAGTTCAGCAGGTCCTGGGCAGGAGCAGGAGCCACAGGGGGCAGCACCAGGGGCAAAAACTGTTGTTGTGTCCTTAGGCAAGACACTTCCCCCACATTGCCGAGTATGAAAGTGGAGTGTGC